>CAUYUJ010022559.1:161698-169198 GCA_963575745.1 Prorocentrum cordatum
ATCATCATCATCATCATCATCATCATCATCATCATCATCATCATAATCATCATCATCATCATCATCATCGTCATCGTCATTGTCATCGTCGTCATCGTCATCGTCATCACCCACTTCGGCACACCCCTCACACGTTTCGTGGCCCCATAGGGAGCTCCACCGAAGGCCCGAGGGCTGCCGCCCGCATGCGTCCCCTACACCCATTTCGGCACACCCCTCACACGTTTCGTGGCCCCACAGGGAGCTCCACCGAAGGCCCCATGGCTGCCGTCCGCATGCGTCCAGCACACCCATTTCGGCACACCCCTCACACGTTTCGTGGCCCCACAGGGAGCTCCACCGAAGGCCCCAGTGCTGCCGTCCGCATGCGTCCCGCACACCCATTTCGGCACACCCCTACACGTTTCGTGGCCCCATAGGGAGCTCCACCGAAGGCCCCATGGCTGCCGTCCGCATGCGTCCCGCACACCCATTTCGGCACACCCCTCACACGTTTCGTGCCCCCACAGGGAGCTCCACCGAAGGCCCCATGGCTGCCGTCCGCATGCGTCCCGCACACCCATTTCGGCACACCCCTCACACGTTTCGTGGCCCCATAGGGAGCTCCACCGAAGGCCCCATGGCTGTCGTCCGCATGCGTCCCGCACACCCATTTCGGCACACCCCTCACACGTTTCGTGGCCCCTCAGGGAGCTCCACCGAAGGCACCAGTGCTGCCGTCCGCATGCGTCCCGCACACCCATTTCGGCACACCCCTCACACGTTTCGTGGCCCCATAGGGAGCTCCACCGAAGGCACCATGGCTGCCGTCCGCATGCGTCCCGCACACCCATTTCGGCACACCCCTCACACGTTTCGTGGCCCCACAGGGAGCTCCACCGAAGGCCCAGTGCTGCCGTCCGCATGCGTCCCGCACACCCATTTCGGCACACCCCTCACACGTTTCGTGGCCCCATAGGGAGCTCCACCGAAGGCCCCATGCTGCCGTCCGCATGCGTCCCGCACACCCATTTCGGCACACCCCTCACACGTTTCGTGGCCCCACAGGGAGCTCCACCGAAGGCCCCAGTGCTGCCGTCCGCATGCGTCCCGCACACCCATTTCGGCACAACCCTCACACGTTTCGTGGCCCCACAGGGAGTTCCGCCGAAGGTCCCATGGCTGCCGTCCGCATGCGTCCCGCGCACCCATTTCGGCACAACCCTCACACGTTTCGTGGACCCACAGGGAGCTCCCCGAAGGCCCCAGTGCTGCCGTCCGCATGCGTCCCGCACACCATTTCGGCACACCCCTCACACGTTTCGTGGCCCCATAGGGAGCTCCAGAGGCCCCAGTGCTGCCGGCCGCATGCGTCCGCACACCAGTTCGGCACACCCTCACACGTTTCGTGGCCCCACAGGGGCTCCCCGAAGGCCCCAGTGCTGCCGTCCGCATGCGTCCCGACCCACCCCTCACACGTTTCGTGGCCCCATAGGGAGCTCCACCGAAGGCCCCATGGCTGCCGTCCGCATGCGTCCCGCACACCCATTTCGGCACACCCCTCACACGTTTCGTGGCCCCACAGGGAGCTCCACCGAAGGCCCCAGTGCTGCCGTCCGCATGCGTCCCGCACACCAGGTGTGTGGCGTGCCGACATGGGCGTCGCGGCGCGCGGGCGCTGCCGTCGGGGTTCCCAGGGAAGCCCCCTGCAGAGGCGACGCTCAGAGTCACGAGTACCGAGAGTCACGCAGACCCAAACTGTTCACAGTCGTATACATACATTTACACTGGGCGTATCCATGCACGCATTCATGCGAATAGAATCAATCGCGCGCAGATTCATTCATAATCAGACTCGCTCGCGATCCGACTCGCACGCGCTCAAGCTTTCATATTCGGACCTATCGTCTTCGTTCGTGTTGTGTACACTGCCACGCATTTCGGCACACCCCTCATACGGCTCGTGGCCCCATAGGGAGCGCCACCGAAGAAGATATTCACAATTGCGGTACTCTCAACTGCATATGGTTGGGTCCCTCGCCAGGCTAATTTTTTCTCCTCCCCTGACAAACAGGCGAAGGCGAAGGGCTCCCCGAAACCTCTGGAGGTAGAGCAAAACATCCGAGCCCCCACACATCGACCCTCGATCGATCGAAGTCGACGGAAGACAGGAGGGATGAGGACCATGAGGAGGGAGGGAGAAGGTCGAGGAGGAAGAGTCACCTCGTCATTACCTGTAAGACAGGAGCGTCTTCACCCGGAATAGCGTCTTTACCCGGAATAGCGTCTTCACAAGGAATAGCGTCTTCACCGGGAATAGCGTCTCCACCGGGAACAGCGTCTTCACCAGACTGGGAACAGCGTCTTCACCCGGAATAGCGTCTTCACCCGGAATAGCGTCTTCACAGGGAATATAGCGTCTTCGCCCGGAATAGCGTCTTCACAGCGAATAGCGTCTTCACCGGGAATAGCGTCTTCACAAGGAATAGCGTCTTCATGGGGGAAGTGGTGTGTGTGTGTGTGTGTCCGCAGAACGCTTCTTCACCAGGAAAAGCGTCTTCACCGTCTTCACCGGGAATCGCGTCTTACCCGGAATAGCGTCTTCACCCGGAATAGCGGCTTCACCGTCTTCACCCGGAATAGCGTCTTCACAAGGACGCATCGTCACAGGGAATAGCGTCTTCAAATAGCGTCTTCGGCGCCGGCGCGAACTGGGAACCCCGGTTGCCGGGGCAATGTAGATGGAGGCGGAGGAGAGAATTGCGACAACCAGACCTAGAAGGCAAGAGCGCCTGTCAGTCGACGACCGTGACCCGCCCGCCTCGACATCTTCTACCACTTCGTCATTCTACTGCTCCTACATATCGCCGTCCTATCCCCGCCGTCTCCAGAGCTGCCCTCGTCGTGCACAAATCATGACGGCATAGCCACTTCCCAATTTTTCGGCCTCTGGGGGCCCATACCGGGCCCCAGGGCCGTCAAAAAACCGGACGGGCTGCAAAAGCTGCCCCGGGGCAGGGGTTCTAGACCACTGGGGTCCACGTTGTGAACGTCTGGGAGCTGAATCCTCCTGCCATTGCCTCTCCTCCCACCCTCTCTCTTTATCTTCTTCTTCCTCCAACTCCTCTTCCTCTTCCTCCTCCTCCTCCTCCCCCTCCTCCTCCACCCTCCTTCTGCTCTCCTTCGCGATGCTTCTCTCCACCCGAAGCGCGACGAAACCGCAGCGAAAAGAAGCAGGCTGGCACAGCGGCGCTTCTACTTCAGCTTCCGCCGCTTGGGGCCGAACCCTGTGCCGAAGCCCTGGCAGCGGGGTCGCTCTAGAAGACTTTCCCCGCTGCGGAATGCGGACCGCCCTTGCTCCGCTTCCCCACGGGCGCGATTGATACCTCGATTTTCCTTCAACCCAGTCCCACTCCCAGATGCCACGCGTGCTTCGCGCTGGAAGCCAAGGAACAACTCCAAGCCCCGAACCTGGCCGTTTCGCTGCCAACAGGCGTACGTCCCACAACGATCGAACACATATTCCACACACGCACCTACCAAAACTGCCGCGAAGCCTTTGATAACAACGAATTTCCCGGGAAACTAGGACCGCCTCTGGTTCAAAACCGTCTCGGGCCTCGTTTCCTGGAATTACCGCGTGGCTCCCGTGGGCCCGCGCGAGTTCTGGACCCGCTTCCGCAACTCGCGGTGCCCCAAATGGCGCCCATGGTGCAATAACTTGCTCCAGTCCGCTTGCTCCTCCTCCCCTTCCTCCTCCCCGCTCAGTACCCTTCGACTCCGTCCAACACAGGTACGGCCAGAGACCAAAGCATCGGCCACAGAGAACTCGCCAAAGGGAGTAAAGGGAGAACAGGGGGAGGGGAAGCGCGTTCTACGAACAGCAGTGTCGAGAGGTTTCATGGCCTCCTGTGTCGGGGGGTGGCGAAGAAAGGCGACGACGGACGCTGGTTTTGGTTACAAGAGCTGGCAACTCAGTCCGAAACACGATAATCATGTAGGCAATGTGCCAACATGGGCCAACTGACGGCATGAACTGGTCTAGTGCACAGCGCAATGCATTCTCAGGATGCCGTGCGCGAGTATACATTTGCGCACCCCCGCAGGCCCAGAGGTGGACGGGCAGATAGGGAACACATGCCAATAATCCCCGACATCTTGCTGTAAATCATCGGCGGTCTCATCCAAAATGTGAACCTTGAATTTCCACTAGCTCTCTGGGCTAAGGTGGTGAAACGGTTCTTCTCTCCCCTGTTCCAGAACTTCTTTCTTCTCCGCCTATTCGGGGAGAGGTTTACCTTTCTCCTCTCCCCGTCCCCTGGGTCTTGACGGGGGTGGGCGCGGGGGATTAGAGTCAAAGATGGCCCTAGATGGCTCCAAGATAGCAACGCATCGGCCAGAGACGGTTCAACATTGCTATAGCCTCCGACATACCGCCGAAAGGCCCCAGGACGGCTCCAAGTGCCCTCAAAAGACCTCCAAGGAACCCTCCAAGAGCGAACAAGTCTTCCAAATACCTGTGGGAATGAATCATTGCTGTCCTCTCGCGTTTTCGCTTCCGACGGGCCTCTGCGGCCCCAAGATGGCTTCGAGGTGGCCCCAGAGAGCGCGAAGAGGGCCCCTGGAGCGCTCCAAGAAGGCCCCAAGAATCAACCCTTCTGCCGCCTCTTCCGGGGAGGGGGGGAGGGGGGCGTTGCTTCTTTTGAACGGGTGGCCCAAGGCCGCCCCCAGGGGGCCCCAAATAATCCTCCCAACAGAAAGCCCCAAGAGGGCCCCAACACTCCCCAAACGAGCCTGAAGTGGGCCTCACGAGGACCCCAGGCGGCCCCCAGGGAACTCCACGAGGGCCCCAGGATGGCCCAAGGAGTCCTGCAAAATGCTCTCACAACGAAACATTATCGACTGTCTCCTCCTCCTCCTCCTACTTCTCCTACTCGTTATCCCTTTCCTCCTCCTCCTGCGCTTCCTGCTGCTGCTCCTCCTCCTCCTCCTCCTCCTCCTCCTCCTTCTCCCCCCCTATCCTCCCAGGATGGCTCCAGGAGGCCTCTGCGAGGGTCCTACGACTTCTCGCTTGGGCATCGGTCCTGGAGGAAATGGGTGCGCTGCTGCACGGGCTGCGCTGCTGTTTGATACTACGCTGTCTTGATCAGGGCAGCACGCCTGGACATCGCGTCTAGATGGCACCCTGTCTGCTCATGTAAGGCCTTCGTGAGGACCTCAGATTAGTGCCTTGGCATCGGTTCTACATGAACTTTCTGTTCTACTGTATGGTCTCTTCGGTCGCTGGTAGGGCTCGGTTTCGCACAGGCCCTTATGCGCGGTTGTTCAACTGCATGCTGTTACGCTTCTTTGATCAGGGCAACACGCCTGGGTATCGTTTCTGTATCGTCCTTTGGCCTCTCATGTGAGGCCTCCACGAAGCTCATCTGAATTTTGCCTGGGCATCGGTTCTGCATGAAATGAATGTTGTGCTGTATGGGCTATTCTGATTGGTAAGGCTCGGTCTTTCACAGATCCTTCTGGGATTCCACCAGGGCAACACGCCTAAGACTCGGTCCTCGAATGGCTGGTGTAGAAAGAGAAGCGTCTACAATTCCTATACGTATCGTCGTCGCAGTGGATACCTCGTCGGAGCCCGCGTTGCGACTGTCTCGCGAATGCGCCTGCAGGCTACTCCAAGACAGGGTAGAGAAACAAGCTGGTGTTACGATTACGGGCGTGGGTGCCTCGAAACGGCGCCCACCTGCTGAACCATTGCCCGAGCATCTTCTTTCCTGAAGACTCGCCACCGTGCCGCTGGGCACGGAGTGGGCGTGCCCTCAGGTCCTTTGCCTAATCCCTGAAGCGTCAGTCCTCGATCCCAGCCCTTCGTGGGCCTGGGAACGGCAGGGCCGTTTCTTTTGTTTTTGTTTTTGTTTTTGTTTTTGTTTTTGTTGTTGTTGTTGTTGTTGTAGTATGGTTTTTAGTTAAATTCATTGTCCTTTTTTATAATACTGTTTCCGAAACATATCTCTTGAACATAGAAACGGTAAACAAAAAAACGGCGGCCAGAAACGGCAAACAACGGCTCCAATATTGGAACTTGAGCCAGAACCGGTAAAGACACGGCGACGGAACCGGTAAAACAGCGGCGTCGGAACCGGCAAACAAAAACGGCAAAACGGAACCGGTAACAAAAACGGCCCTGCCGTTTCCAAGGCCCACGGAGGCCCGGACCCCACATTCACAATCTCCTTGGGCTTGCGCCGCGTCCCCCCCCCCGGCTTCCAGGCCGGCTTCCCGCACGCGACTTCTTCGGGCCAGAGAGGGCCCCAGCACGGGCCAAAAGGGGAGGAGGAGGAGGAGGAGGAGGAGGAGGAGGAGGAGGAGGAGGAGGAGGAGGAGGGCCCCGAGAGGCCCCGAGAAGACGGTCCAAGACGCTCGAGGTGGCCCCCAGAAGAGCCCAAGAGGCCTCCAGGACCCTCGAAGAGGCCCCGAAGACCGGGGAACGAAGAATGACATGAACATAAAAAACCCGGGGGTCCGCGCGGATTTCTCGGATCCGCGCTGGACCTCCCTCCCTGGCGCGCGGAGCGCGCCAAGGGCGGCGCCGCCAGGGGCCCCCAGCGCCGATCCGAGAAATCCGCGCGGACCCCCGAGTTCTTATGTTTGTGTCAGTGTTCGTTCCCCTGTCCAAGATGCCTCACCGAAGGCCAACATCATGGATTCTCCAACTGGTCTTTGCAGGCTCTTGACGTTCTCGCCTTTTCGGCCTCCCGAGACGCTCCACGCCGGCCCACGGCCCAAGACCTCCTCTTGGGTCGTCTTTTTGGGCGGTCTTCGGGGCCTCTCTTGGCCCGTTTTGGGCGTTGTGAAGACCGAAGAAGCGAATCTGCTAAACATGTACGTTTTTTGCTTGTTGATTTGGTTCTTCCTGCCAAGAAGACGCCGACCCACTCAGCAAACCAATGGCAACCTGTAGTTTTTCCTCAGGGATGGGACGATTTTTGTCTTTGCCTTTTGGAGCACTTCTGGAGGGCCTTTTGGAGCGTCTTGTGAGGGCCTCTTTGGCTGTCCTGAGACCAACCATCTTGGGCCCTCTTGGAGCGGCCTTGGGCCGTCATCGAGCCCTCGTGGGGCTCCTGGAGGCCGTCGTGGAGGTATGTGAGGGCGTCTAGGGAACGTCTTGTGCGGTCTTGGGGGTCTCTTGGACGCTCCTGGGGCTGACGTGGGCCGTCTTGGACCGAAAATAACAAGTGGCACGTGTGCCATGGCCCTTGCACAAAAAGGAAAGGGCAAGACATCGCAGAAGAGTGAACAAACAGGGCCGCAAGAAGGGGCTTCTGAGAGCGAGCTCGAGGAGACTCCAAGAGCCGTCCCCCTCACGATGGTTTCAAAGACCTTTAACAGGCTCCCAGGGGGCGTCCAACAGACACCCAAGAAGCCTACAGAGGGTTCCAAGAGGAGGCCTCCAGGGTCCAAGGAGGGCCAGGAGAAATTATTGAGCTGACCCAGCTGCTGAAGGCTCGCGGTGCAAAATGC
>CAUYUJ010022559.1:174198-189198 GCA_963575745.1 Prorocentrum cordatum
CCGGGACCGGTTTTTCGTCCTGAGTCGTTTTTTGACGGTCCCGAGGACCGGCGAGGCCCCCCTGGGGCCGAAAATAGCCCAAAACCTCCCGGCGAGGACGGCTATACATGCAGGAGCGACCATAAGGCAAGATTGACCTTTGGGGTGCGCGGCTTTCGGAGTCGCGGGGAGGGGGGGGGAGGAGGAGGGAGGAGGAGGAGGAGGAGGAGGAGGAGGAGGAGGAGGAGGAGGAGGAGGAGGAGGAGGAGGAGGAGGAGGAGGAAGGAGGGAGGATGATGATGATGATGAGGAGGAGGAGGAGGAGGATGAGGAGGATGAGGATGAGGAGGAGGAGGAGGAATCAGAGGGAGGAGAAGGAATCAGGAGGAGGAGAAGGAGGGGGGAGGAGGAGGAGGAGGAGGAGGAGGAGGAGAGGAGGAGAGGAGGAGGAGGAGAAGGAGGAGGAGGGGGCATACCCACTCGCGCAGGTCAGGGCGGTTTGCAGGGGGGGCGCGGAGACCCTGTGGATCCGCACAACAGGTCTCTCGACCTGCGCAGATTCACTCTGGCGTGTAGCCGTGGAACGGACAATTGGGGTCGATGTCCCCCTCCCTGTCCGTCCCCTCTCCTCCCAAGCCTCCTCCTCCTCCTCCTCCTCACTCTCCCCTCCTCCTCCCACTTCTCCCCTTCCTCCTCCTCCTCCCTCCTCCTCCTCCTCCTCCTCCTCCTCCTCCTCCTCCTCCTCTCCCCCCCCCCTCCCTGGAGGAGCACACGATAGCGTTGATGCGCACGTTCTTGTCGGTGTCCCCCCTCCCGGAACGTGCGTATCAGCGCTGGCGTGTGCTCGTCCAGCGAAGCCCTTTAACACGATGCAGGCGGCGCAGTGAGGGCCGACACAAGCGGCGTGCTTCCATTGGAGCTGAACCGCCGGGCAAGCACACATCGGGCTAACGGCTCACTCGCGCCCTTCGGATCATCAGGCTGCGCCCGCCCCCCACCCGGTGCCCCCGAGACGCGAGGAGGTCTGGGCTCTGCCTCCTCCTGCCCCTGCCGCCGCCTCTGCTGCTCCTCCTGCTACCGCGCCTCCTCCCGATCCCAATCCCGGCCCCCTCCGAGACCCCGCCTCCTCCTCCTCCTCCTCCTCCTCCTCCTCTCGAAATCGCGACGGGAGATACTTGGCCTTTTTCGGCCTCTGCGTGGGCTAACCGGGCCCCGGGACAGTCGAAACAATATTCGGGATGCAAGACCAGCCCCAGGGAAGTGGTCCAACCTCCAGGAGCCCACGCTGTGAAGGAATCACGACGTCGGAGATCAGGGCTTGTCCAAGGCCGTCCACGGCGACAGAACAACCGGAAACCGACCGAACCGACGCGAACGCGAGGCCGACCTCAACCAACAGACCGCAAGCGCAGTAAAGGACTTAGCGACGTAACAACGACACGACCCGACCGAACCGAACCGACCGGACACAACCGACCACGATGCAGCCGAACAGCCGAACCGACCGAAGCACGGACACCCTTGTTGTCCCGCTCTGGCCTCTGCATCGCCCGCCGAAGATATTATTCGAATCCACGCTGCGCGCGGCAGACTTGCCCAGCCAAGATCGCGAGAGGATCAGCAAGAGGGTCAGCATGAAAGAAGCGAGTCCTGGAGGAGAGAGGCACTGGAGCTGGCGGCCTTTCATCATCACCGGGCCCCCTGGGGCCTTCCACGGGGGGAAGCCCTCACGTCGCATTCATCTCGTGACTTGGGCCCCAGGTGAATCGGAACCCGTTCCACAGACTCTCATCCTGACCTGCTTTGCGACATCCCCAGAGCCAGGAAACAGCCTCTAGACTCCGAAAATGAAGAAGCAATGCCGATTTTGCGACGCCCGGATCCAAACGGAGCCCTGGGGTCTATGATTAGGTCGGGCATATCCCCCTACACGCGGATTTTGGACGAAAGATTCAAGTAGTCAAAACATACCCCAAAATTACCAAACATATTAGAGTAAATCGCCAATATACGATTTTTTGACTATTTCTGAATATTCCTCCTGCAAATGGACGTGCCCGACTAAAGTCTATGACCCGTTTCCATCAGCACGCCTCTCCTTCACACCGACAACAGTGGTCGGCGCCTCCTGGCGCTTCCCGCCATCCGACTGTATGCAGCTGTTCTCCCTGGCGCCTCTGAAGCGT
This sequence comes from Prorocentrum cordatum, assembly GCA_963575745.1. NCBI lineage: Eukaryota > Dinophyceae > Prorocentrales > Prorocentraceae > Prorocentrum > Prorocentrum cordatum. Next base: position 176,364 of record CAUYUJ010022559.1, read on the forward strand.
CCTTGCGTCAAGGACAGGGTCTGGCAGCGGGGCAGAAACCAGCAGCAAGCAGCATGTTTCGACCCCCCCTCCCTTTCCGAATCCTCCCCGCTCGTCCGCTCTGATCGTGCCCTTCTCAGGACGGACCTCCCGGCTTCCAATGCGCCTGATCTGAAGCCGAGGAGGCGTTTGAGGAGACCCCTGCCTTTTTGGAAAACCCCCGCCTTCTGCGAAGCCTCCCACGCTCGCACCACCGCCTTGTGCGCGCCGCCTACTTGAGGGAAGCCCGGGGGTCTTGCACCCTCTCCACTCAGGACCCCCGTCCTCCATGATTCGCCGGAGCCCCGATTCCCCCAAAATGACCATCTCTCGGACAGTCACATTGTACTTCCGCCAGCGGATGCCTCGTCTCAACGGCCGATGGGAATCCCTCGGGACGCGCTTGCTTCGGCTACACGCAAGAGTGACCCCGGGTAAGGAATGACCCTTGGTGCGCTGCATAGCGGGGGCCGCGGGGGGGCCAGACACGAGCGCGCAAGACGCCACTGCCGCCTCGCGTTCGGCGATATCGGGGTACCCCCTGGGGCCCGCACGAGAGGTCACTCCGGCGAGAGGTCACTCTCACGCTTGGTGGACTGCCTCGCGGTGCAGGCAGTCGGAGGGCCGGGGGGGCGCCTCGTCCCCCTCGCCGGCCTCGGCGTCCTCCTCGGCGTCCTCGTCCTGGGGCGGGGGGGCGAGCGGCCGGCCCCGCGGGAGGCACGGGGGACCCCTGGCGCGACACGCGACACGCGCAGGCACACGCACACGCACACGCACACGCACACGCACACGCACACGCACACGCACACGCACACGCACACGCACACGCACACGCACACGCACACGCACACGCACACGCACACGCACGCACACGCACACGCACACGCACACGCACACGCACACGCACACGCACACGCACACGCACACGCACACGCACACGCACACGCACGCACACGCACACGCACACGCACACGCACGCGCACACGCACACGCACACGCACACGCACACGCACACGCACACGCACACGCACACGCACACGCACACGCACACGCACACGCACGCACACGCACACGCACACGCACACACGCACACACCACACACTCACAACACTCGCACACTACGTACACACGCACACAACACACACAACACACACACCCACACCCACAACCCACACCCACACACCCACACCCACACCCACGACACCCACACCCACACACCACACCCACACCCACACCCACACCCACACCCACACCCACACACACACACAGACACACACACACACACGCAGACACACACACACCACACACCACACACACACACCACACACCACACACACCACACACCACACACCACACACCACACACCACACACCACACACCACACACCACACACATCACACACATCACACACATCACACACATCACACACATCACACACATCACACACATCATACACATCACACACATCACACACATCACACACATCACACACATCACACACATCACACACATCACACACATCACACACATCACACACATCACACACATCACAAACATCACACACATCACACACATCACACACATCACACACATCACACACATCACACACATCACACACATCACACACATCACACACATCACACACATCACACACATCACACACATCACACACATCACACACATCACACACATCACACACATCACAACATCACACACATCACAACATCACACAATCACACAATCACACACATCACACACACACAACAATCACAACTTAAACACATCACACCAATCACACAACCACACACACCAACACCACACACCCTACAACCACACACACACACCCACAACACCACCACACCCACACACAACACCACCACACCCACACCACACACCACACACCACACACCACACACCAACACCACACACCCACACACCACCACACACACACACACCACACACACACACACACCAACAACCACCACAACCACACAACCACACACCACACACCACACACCACAACCACACACCACCACCACCACCACCAACAACCACCACACCGACCACGCACCTGACCTCAACACAAGCACGCACGAACGCACGCACGCGCACCACCACCCACTACGCACGCGCGCGCGCGGAGCCACAGGTCCGCTACGACACGCGTCCGCGGATAGAGAAAATCAGCGCCATGGTACGGGATGGGAGGGAGGGGTAGGACGTCAGATATGACGCGAGCGCACATAGCTTGATATTATATTCTCCCTCTTCCCCTGATGACGTCTTGGGAATAGTCGCCCCCCCCCGCGTACTGTTTTTTACACACAGGTTTCCCCGGAGTTGGGTTTTCGCTTGCATTTGTTTCCAAAATGCTGCTCTCGCTGAGGCGCCGGCCTCATTTTCGGGCCCCGCTCGTTCCGAATCGTGCTCCCGCTGCAGCGCTGGCATTATTTCCGCCGGCGCCCGGGCTGCACGCCCGAGCCGGCGCCCTGGCCGGCGCCCAGGCCGGGTCCGGAGCCGGTTCCGGCCGGCGCCGGAAAATCGAGTTCTGAGGCGGCGCCGAAAAAAGGCCATTCTAATGCACATTTTTCTTTGTAAATGCTGAATTTCTTCTTCCGGCGCCCTGGAGGCCTCCCGGCCCGATTCCGACGCCCAGGCCGGCGCCCGAGCCAGACGCCCGAGCCGGCGCCTGGGCCGGCGCCCGGGCCGGGTCCGGAGCCGCGGTTCCGGCCGGCGCCGGAAAATCGAGTTCCGAGGCGGCGCCGAAAAAAGGCCTTCTTTAAAAAATGCTGTATTTTTGCTTCTGGCGCCCGGGAAGCCGTCCCCGGAGTTAGGTTTTCGCTTGCATTTTTGTTCCCAAAATGCTGCTCTCGCTGATGCGCCGGCCTCATTTTCGGGCCCCGCTCGTTCCGAATCGTGCTCTCGCTGCAGCGCTGGCTTCATTTCCGTGCTTCCCGGGCCGATTCCGGCGTGCTTCCGCTCGTTCCGAATCGTGCTCCCGCTGCAGCGCTGGCCTCATTTCCGCGTTTCCGCTCGTTTCGACTCGCGCTCCCGCTGCAGCGCTGGCGTCATGTCCCGTGCCATGCCACGGCATGCAATGCAATGCTAGGTTGATACTACGCTTCGCGGTGCTTTTCTACGCCATGCCACGCCGTGCTCTACAATGCATCGCGTACCCTTTCGGGATCATCGCCCTGCTTGACATCCGACTGTGCAAGTAGAGAAGGGATCTGCGCCATGGTAAGGGATGGGAGGGAGGGGTAGGATGTCAGATATGACGCGAGCGCACCTAGCTTGCCTGCCCCCCCCTCCCCTCTCCCCCCTTCTCTCTCCTGTCCCCCCCCCCTCTCTCCTGAGAGCTGGCAAGGTGGGGGGAGGTGCCGAGCACATAATTCGTCAGGTAATTAATTCGGTCGCACCCCCCCCCTCCCTGGCAGGGTGAGGGGAGGTGCCGAGGACATAATTCGTCAGGTACTCACGTCCTCCCCTCCCTCTCAAGCAGAGCTACAGCTCATGCTGAAGTAGAGCTTCAGCGTAGACTTCGTAAATTCACACGCTGGATATATATATATATATATATATACAAGACCGCATTGGCGCTGCGCGCCGCGCACCTTGGTCCTTTGAGTTCTGCACGCAAGCGGAAACCGTGCGTGCGTACATGCGCGCATGCATGTATACACGTGCGCGTGCATGCACGTTCCGTATGTGTGTATATACTTACATATGTAAAGATACCTTTATGCGTGTAAGGGTATGAACATGCATATGCAACTCGTACGGGGCATCCTCGGGCATCTTCGCTGCATGCCACGAGACTCTCAACGACTGGTTCACACTGTGAAGTGTCATGGGAGCAATATCGATGAATGCTGGCATTCGGAAGCATCGTGGGGGTACTTTCTGGGCCCACGTGGGCCGTTTTGGCGCCTTCATGGGCCGTCCTGGGGCCTTCGTGGGCAGTCTTGGGGAGTTCGGGCCCGCTGGAGCCCCCTTTGGACCCATCTTGGACACTTCCGGAGATCTCTCATGGCCCTTTTGGGTCTGTGCTGGTTGCCCTTGGGGTGCCTGTTGGTTCCATTATGGACTGTCTTGGGGCTCTCGTGGGCGATCGTGGGGCCCGGCTCGCCCGTCTTGAAGCTTTCTTGGGGGCCTTTTGGGGCGTCTGGAGGCGATCTGGGGGGCTTTGAAACCGTCTTGAAAACTGATGAAATCCGAAAGGCGAGTATCCAAAAATTGTTAGTTTTACGAAGGGAATGGGACTTTTCTTGTGCTTTGAAGGCCCTTTGGAAAGCTTTGTGGGGTGCCTTGGGGGTCTTTTGGGTCGTCCTGACGAAATTGGAGTCCCTCTTGGAGCGCTCTTGTGCTGTCTGGGGCCTCCGTTGAGCCTTTATGATGACCCCTCGGATCGCTCTGGGTCTGCTGGCAAGGCATTTGTGGAGACCTGGAAAACCGGGTGACCTTTTCCAAGGACGTCCAAGGGAGCCCGAGAACCCCAGATCCCGGAGATCCAGTTTTTTTTTGGGGGGGGTCCCACCCTGTGCTTGTAAAAATTATCCCGGCAAAGCAACCTAACAGCGATGTGTAGGAGCATATCTGGAAGCATTCCCCTTAAGATTCAGATGAGAATCCAGTTGTAGAATTCTGCTGTTCTCGCAGTCGTAGTCGCATTCGCGATGACAGTCGCAGTGGCAACGGCAGTCGCAGTCACAGCCTCAGCCTCAGCCTGCCTCAGCCTCAGCCTCAGCCTGCCTCAGCCTCAGCCTGCCTCAGCCTCAGCCTCAGCCTGCTTCAGCCTCAGCCTCAGTCTGCCTTCAGCCTCGGCCTCAGCCTCAGCCTGCCTCAGCCTCAGCCTGCATCAGCCTCAGCCTCAGCCTCAGCCTGCCTCAGCATCAGCCTGCCTCAGCCTCAGCCTCAGCCTGCCTCAGCCTCAGCCTCAGCCTGCTTCAGCCTCAGCCTCAGTCTGCCTTCAGCCTCGGCCTCAGCCTCAGCCTGCCTCATCCTCAACCTGCCTCAGCCTCAGCATCAGCCTGCCTCAGCATTCAAAATGTGGCCCGGGAATGGAGTTCTGGGAACTCGAAGAACACGAAGTGGCCTACAGTTGGCTCCGGGCATTCAAAATCATGCCCAGGAATGGAGTTCTGGGAACTCGAAGACCACGAAGTGGCCTACAGTTGGCTCCGGGCATCCAAAATGTGGCCCGGGAATGGAGTTCTCGAAGAGCACGAAGTGGCTTACAGTTGGCTCCGGGCATCCAAAATGTGGCCCGGGAATGGAGTTCTGGGAAGTCGAAGAGCACGAAGTGGCCTACAGTTGGCTCCGGGCATTCAAAATGTGGCCCGGGAATGGAGTTCTGGGAGCGCCAAGAGTGATTTGGGGAGGATGTCCCAAGCGATTTCGGCTTCGGCGGCAGCCGCCCCGGGTCCCGCCCCGACCCCCCTGAGGAGTCATGATGTTCTTTCTTTTGACACCACTAGAAACCTATCAGTCTTCGCTGTTAGGTCATATACGAGGAGGCATATATGTTTCTCTCGTGTTCTCTCTCTCTCTCTCTCTTTTCTTTCTTTCTTTCTCTCTCTCTCTCTCTCTCTATATATATATATACACCCTAGATGGTGCTGCCAATTTGTAAAGAATGAGCTCTGGTCTCGCTCACGTGAGACCCTTGACCGCTGGTGTGTCAATTTCAGCCGAGTGCGGCAGTGCCGTCAACAATGTAGAAACGTTCAAGGATTGTTTGATATGTGTTTGTGCCTGGGTCGTGGCGGCTAGAAGCCAGAGTGAAAACCGAAATGCGTGCGACGCTCGCGTAACATGGTGTCTCTGGGATGTTTGGAGCTAGCCCTCCTGGGTTACGCCCCGATCGGCCTCGGTCCCCCTCTCGCGCCACCTCTCGCCCTTCCACATCCGTAGACTCCCGGTTTTGGAGGCGGCAGGGCGCTCCCATCATACTCGGTGGTGCTCCTCGCTGAGGCGGGGGGTTGCTCGGGAGTGGCTCGCGGGGAGGGCGGGGTGAGGGGCCGTGAGGGGAGTAGCCGGGGCTTCTTGCGCTCGGCTAGCTTAACAAATCTTATGGCCGAGCAAAACGGGAAAAAAAACTTAGCCCAGTCTGCGATCGGCTCCGCCACCCCCGCCAGCCCAAACATACGAACGTTTACGGTAAATGTTTGGCCCAGGGGGTGAAGCGGATGATCGCATCTCGGCCGTTCGAAGCTCGCGTGGCAGCTGTTTCGGCCCGCTTCCCCGCGTGAAATACCTTAAAGACGCCATGTGTAAGGCTCGCAGGAGCTCGTCCTCCTGGGTTACACCCCGATCGGCCTCGGCCCCCCTTTCGCGCCACCCCCGCTGACCCCGCCGCCCCGTTCGGCCCAGTCTGCGATCGGTCCCGCCACCCCTGACAACCAAAACATGTGTATAATGTATATCTGTATGTATGTATATATACATGTGTGTATGTCTCTCTCTCTCTCTATATATAGATGTATACACATTTATATATATATATATGCATATATATATGCATATATATGCATATATATATATATATACATATACAGATATAACCGAAAAAAAAGATTTCGCCCTCTGCCGCTGGCCACCTGTCTCGGATAATGGGGCATGCAAGACCTATGTTGTGAGGACTCGGGGCCGTCGTGAAGCGGCGTCGGAACTCCGAACGGGGGTCACTTGAAATATCCAAGGGCAGATTGTGTAATTTACGAGGGGCTTTGCCTCGGAGACGCGAATATTGCTTCATCTACGGGGAAGTATGGTCTCGGGAGCGCGAAACACTGCAATTTGTGAGGGTGTATGACTTCGGGGACGCGAGTATTGAACAATCTACCATGGTTTATGGCCTCGGGGGCGCGAGTATGGTGTAATGTATGCAGGATCCTAGTTTCGGGGACAGGAGTCTCATGTACTTGTATGTGTCCCAGGGTCTCCCAGAAATTTTGAGACCCCCCCGGGTGCACGTAACCGGGGCCCTTTTCGGCTTCCCCCCCCCTTCGCGCGGACTTCAGCAATTCACAGTAGGAAGCGAAGCAGCGAATTCTAAGATCGGATAGTGGAAACTGGAAGTGCAGGAGGGAACAGCAAGCCTCATCCGTGGAGCCTCATTGGCTCATAGACCCACAAGGGAGCGGGCGGATCTATCTTTATCTGTTTTTTTGCTACTGTATGTCTTTCTCTCTCTCTTTGTCTCTCTCTCTCTCTCTCTATATATATATATATGTACACAGGTGAATACACAAGTAAGTACTTGCCCCCCCCCATCCTGGGACTCCGCCCGCTCCGCGACAATTGTTGCACATCCTTGGTACCACCCTCCCGGGCGCCCAAGAGAGCCCTGGGAGAGCCTGAAGACGGCCCCGGACGCCCCCGAGACAGCCCAAGAGTGCTCCAAGGCTGTCCATGTGCTCCAAAGCTGTCCAGGCTGGCCCCCCGGCGGGTCTGGAAGCCCCCAAGCGCACTCGAGATCGCCCCAAGGTAAATGACAAGCTGACTGTATAGGTGAATAAACAGAAACACATTAGCTGAGCACGTCCGCGGACGGTGTATCCCCCAACGCCGGACCCCCTCGCCGCAGTCCGCCGGACCCTCTCGAGGTGAGTTTTTCCGTGGGTGGCGATTTATGCAGCGCGCAGACGCGGAGGGGTGTGATTGAGGGCGGCCTTCTACTGAGGCGGGGTGCCTCCTCCAAGGCAGGGCCCTCCTTAGAGGGGCCCGGAGGCTGTGAGAATGCTTCAGGACGCCGGGAGAGCTTCGGAGAAGAGCCTTGCCTTCTTAGAAGCCCTTCCGCCTCCTCAGAAGGCCAATCCCCCCGCGCCTCGTTCGAGTAGGGGGGCGCTCGGATGCTCAGGTCGCCTCCGTGGGCAACACGCTCATGTTCAAGAAGATGACGTCAGCGATGCCCAATTACGGCTGGTACCTCACCCAGCTGTCCTCGGTGGTATACGTGCCAATTTTCGCCATGATTTCCATCAGCAGCGGTGAGGGCGCCGCCATGATACGCCCTGACAAGAGCTTGGTCCACAAGTTTGCTGTGATGGGGCTGTTTGACAGCCTCAGCGGTGTCCTCATGGTGCTCGGCGGTGTACACACCTCGGGAACGCTGCAGGTTCTGCTCCAGCAGGGCACGATCCCGATCACCATGATCTTCACCAGCCTCATCGCTGGCAAGCGCTACCACCTCCTTCAGTCAGTCGGCGCGGGCGTTATCGTAGCAGGCACGGTCCTCCGCCTCTTCCCCTCCCTCGCCTCCTACCCTGTCTGCCTCTCCCCGCTCTCCTCCCGCCCTCCTAGGCGGTGGAGAAAGCACCTTTCAGAATGGAAGCTGGAGCCCAGATGAGGTTATCTGGAGGCTTGGGGCCTTCTGGTTGACGGAGCCCGAGTTCTTCCAACTGCCCCTGGAGGGAGGGCGGCAGGTGGCTATTGTAGTGTCTTATTCGACACGAAGATCTACCTCGACTCTTGGATCTTGGTGTCTAGATGTTTTTTTCAGGAGGTGGATGCGGTCAGAAACTCCCGCCGTGCAATATGTAGTGCCGCCCCAGATCTTGACCCCCAGAGGTTCACCCTGCAGGGGCACCCCCGGGGAACGTCTGGGGACTCAAGAGACGCCTCTTGAGGCCTCCGGGTGCTCAGCAGCATACCCACAGCGTGCCATACAAGTAAACCAGCCCAAGTCATTATGTGCCTCGCGCGATCCCCAGCCGAAAACGCGATGCGGCATCCACATGAAGCACTGGAGAGCTCGGGGCCCGGTGGCCGTGGCACGAAGTCGCCAGCCGTCGAAGCTCGGCAGATCTGGGGAGCACCCGGGCCTCGGGGCCCGGCGGCCGCAGTTTTCGCGGGGTGTGCGAGGCGGGTCGGAGGCTTGTCCCGCAGATCTGGCATCCCCCGGCCTGTCGGGCGGGGAGCGCTGCAGGGGCTCTCCTCGAGGCTCGAGGGCAGACCCCCGGCATTCCCCTCCCATCTCGGCTCCTCCCCCTCCGCCAAGGCATAGCCATGGCGAAGCTGTGGGACAGCGGGCAGGGTGGCGAGGCCGGTTCCGCCCCCTTCGACGTCGTCGTTCTCCTTCTCCTCCTCATCCGCATCCTCCTTCTCTCTCTCTCCTCACCTTCCTCCTCCCTCATGCTTTCCCTCCGCCTCGCCATCCTTTCCCTCCGCATCCCCCTCCTTCATGCACCCCCTCCCCTTCCTGCCACCCCTATCCGTCCTCCTCTTTCCTCATGTTTCCTCCTCCTCCTCCTTCTCCTCCTTCCTCATCCCTCCTCCATTTCCTGGTCAACTTGCTTGGTCAACTTGCGTCTTGCGCCTCGTCCGATTCTTTCCTTCCGACATCTCCAGGTCCTCTTCCTGCCTCACGACGTCCCATTCCTACGATCCATACAGGTCCCTAGGCCCTAACATTGGTGGACAACTCTCAGATCTTTCTGGAAGCACCTCCAACCTTTCCTCCCCATCCCTTCCCCCTCTGTCCCACCTCCCGCTTCGTACTCCTCTTCTTCTTCCCTCCTCTTCACTTCAACTTCCTCCTCATCCGCCCCCTCCTCCTGCTCCCATGTCCTCCTCCCATTTCAACATCTGTTTCCCCCTTGCCACCATCTCCCTCCAATACTGTCTTACTCCGCCTCCTCTTTCTTCCCCTCCCTCGTCTCTCTTTCTCTCCCCCTTCCTCCTTGTCTTCTCCCTTACTCCGTAAAGCCTCCTAGAAACATTCAGTCCGCTAGACATTTGTTCCCAAACCGAACCCTCCTGTGTGTTGGGTCCCCCTTTTGAATAGAGCGCTGTGGTCTCCATCCTCTCTCTCTCCTCCTCCTCCTCCTCCTCCTCCTGCATCCTGTCTCCTCCTCTCTTCTCCTCCTGCCTCCTGCGTCACTGCCTCCATTGCTCGCACCTTCCCTACCCGGGGGCTGCGAAGTGCGCACCCGTCGCCACTTTCGTGGGCTCCTGGGAGGCACGGTGGAGCGCAGGGCAGCGCAGATCCCCTTGAGGCCTTGCGGCTTCCTCGGGGGCTGCGAAGTGCGCAATTGTCGCCAGTGTCGTCGCTGTCGTGGGCTCCTGGGAGGCACGGCGGAGTGCAGGGCAGAGCAGATCCATGCGAGACCTCGCGGCTCCCTCAGGGGGCTGCTAAGCGCGTAATTGTCGCCACGTTCGTGGGCTCCTGGGAAGCACGGCGGAGTGCAGGGCAGCGCAGATCCATTTGAGACCTCGCGGCTCCCTCGGAGGCTGCGAAGTGCGCATCGATTGCGACGTCGTGGGCTCCTGGGAGGCACGGCGGATTGCAGGGCAGCGCAGATCCATTTGGGACCGCGCGGCTCCCTCGGGGGCTGCGAAGTGCGCCGCTGTCATCTCTGTGGTGGGCTCCTGGGAGGCAAGCACGGCAAGGCGTCTGCAGTACTCCTGGATTGGTCGAAAGCGTTCGACAAGGTGGACCACTCCGCTCTACTAATCTCGTTGGCTTGCTTTGGAATCCCAGACCCCTACATTGACATGATCAGCGCCATCCCCCCCCCCCCCCTTTGTTCCCCACTGCTCATCACCCCCCTTTCAGCCTCCCTCCGCTGGAGAGCTTGCCAACGCCCCAGACTCCTGCCGGAGGAGCCTCTCCGAGCCCGTCTGCTCGCTGCGGGCCACCCCGCCGAGGGGAAAGGGGGACTCCACCGCGCAAAGGGCCGGCCGGGGAGGGAAGCAGGAGGAGGAGGAGGAGGACGAGGAGGAGGACGAGGAGGAGGAGGAGGAGGAGGAGGAGGAGGAGGAGGCACGACGGGGCGCAGGCCTCTTCCGAGAGCAGCCAGTGCTCTTCAGGCGTGGGGAGGACGCGAAGCGCGCTAGGCGGCCAACCCGCCAGGGAGGTATAGGTCTGAGGTGGATAGACCTCCTACCCTGACACGTCGATGAGGGAATTGGCCGTTTTCGGTTCGCGAGAGGGCGTCGCGGCCGTCATTTGTGCGGGTCCAGGTCCGTCGGTTTCGGTCCCAGGCCGTGGTTCATTTCTAATTATTCGAAGGTTCTTTTTTTTGGGGGGCAAGATCCTTTCATTTCTAATTGTTCTGTCCTGGGCCTCTTCCTGGCCACTGGGGGGCCAGGAACAATTAGAAACGAGCAGAATTAGAAATGAGCACGATTAGAACTGAACGACGTGTAGGGGCAAACGGCGGCAGCTTCTATGCCACTGGGCCCGTTGGCATCGCTGCGCCAAGCTCCAACCTGCAGGAAGGCGCCGGCAAGAAAGCCGGCACCGGGCGGAAGATGGGAGCGGTCATGGAGGCGATCGTGAATGCGTTGCCTCCTCGCTCCCACTCCCCCCCTCCTTCCGCATCGTCTTGGTCAACCCCCAATCCCCGCATTTCTGGGGGGAGGAGAGAGGATGAGGATGAAGAAAGAGGAGGAGGAGGGGGAGGAGGAGGAAAAGAAGGACGAGGAGCAGAACCAGCTGGAGGTGAGGGAGGAGAAGGAGGAGGAGGAGGAGGAGGGAGATGGAGGAGGAGGAGGAGGAGGAGGAGGAGGAGGAGGAGGAGGAGAAGGAGGGAGAGAAGGCGGAGGAGGACGAGGAGGAGGACCGAGGCAGCAGGAGGGAGGAAGAGGAGGATCGGAGCGGAGACGAGGACGGCGACGCCGAGTGCAGACACGGCGCCGCCGCCGCCGACTGCGACCCTTCGCGAGGCCGACGCCGACGTCGCCGTCTTCAACATGATCTTCTTCATGGCGGTTGTGCCGAGCGCCCTCTCGAATGTCTTCAAGGAGGCCGCGGGGGTTACGGGTTACGGTCAGGATCTTTTGGATAGCTTGTCGCTCCGCTGGTTCTGGCGCACCGCGCTTCGGTGCAACACGCTATCCACTTCTCAGCCCCGGGGCTCCAACGTCCCGAGCAAGAGTTGCTGATCGTGGGGGCACACTGGCAGGCGTCGACGCCACGAGCAGGTCGAGACCCCTCAGATCCTGGCGTCGCAAGTCTTTTGTCACCACGGGCGACTCTGCGCGGTGCGTCCGGCCCCGGGGCCCTCACGGATCGATCCGGCTCGGAAAGCGCAGCAGAGGGGTGGGGTGCAGAGCTCGGCCCCCGCGTTTTGCGATGCTGCAGTGCCTTCGTCACGTCGGGGCTCAGGGACGGACGGCTTCCCGTTGCCTCCGGCACCTGGAGAGCTCGTCTCGGGGCCGCGTCCAAGAGGGGGCGGGGACTTGGGGTGGGACAGCATTGCTAGGGCCATGAGATCTCCCTGCCATCGCGGCCCCATCTTCTTCTTCTTCTCCTTCTTCTTCTTCTTCTTCTTCCTCCTCTTCTTCATCTTTCAACCCGTCCCCTGGCCCCACCCCTTCCGCGCACATGCCACGGCCCATGATGCGATACCCCCTCCCCCCCTTCGTTCTGGCGGTGAAAATCGCCCCGGTGCGTTCCGGAGCGCTCTCGGGGCTTTCTGGAACGATCTGGAATGGCTGCGGCCCCCAAAACACACCCCAACAAGCCCACTAGCTTTCAGGCATCTCCGACCTGTCCTCATCTGGATCTGTCGTCATCCTAACTTCGACGTGGCCCTGGAGCCCCAGTGCTCCACGCCGTGAGCAAGGCGTAACGCCGGACCAGCGGGGAGGGGGCTGCGAGGGCAGGGGGGGCCCCCCTTCGTTTCTATGACCGTGGGGGCGTTGGTTGAGGAGTGTGCCCAGGAGGCTTCAGACCCTGGGGGCTTCTTTCTTTGAAAAGGGCGTCGGTGATATCCATTGCCAAGCCACAATCGAAGTTCCACTGGCTTCGAGACCCTGCGTCCCTCCTCATCCATTAGTTCCTCGCCCAGTGCCCTCACTGTATTCGGGG
>CAUYUJ010022559.1:191698-216698 GCA_963575745.1 Prorocentrum cordatum
TGCGGATGGCGCCGATCCTGTTCGCGTTCTTCTTCCGACCCCCAGGCAGGATCTTCGTGATGCCGAGCGCGCCCTTGAACATGATCATGATCTAATTTTTCCTTAGGGCTGCATGGTGCAACGGCTTCCAAAGGATGCTGAGTGGGCCGCTGGCGCCCGGAATGACATTTCGACAGTACGGAGGAAATCGCTCGAGGAGCTGAAGGCCAGCGAGGCCCGATTACAATCTCTGTAGCGCCCGTTGTTCACTTCATCCTCTGCCTGTCTTCCTAATCCTCTTCCTCCGCCTCTGCCGTGCATGCCTGTCAGCTTTCATCCTCTCCTGCATAGCATTCCTTTAAACCAGTGCAGAATTCGCGCAGTAGAGTGCACGATCAGCAGCATCATCATCAGCACCATCATCATTACCATCATCGTCATCAACATCCCCCTCGTCATCCTCATCCTCATCCTATCACCACCATCATCATCAGCTTCGCACCGTCATCATCATTTGCATCGTCATCATCACTGTCATCATCAACATTATCACAATCGCCATCATCACATTCATCACCACCATCACAAACACTGCCATAACCTTCACCACTGTCATCATCGTCATCATCACCGTCGCCATCGTCATTGCCATCGTCATAGCGATCATCTGCATCCGCGTGATCATTATTCTCAACATAATCAGCATCGCCGCCGTCGTCGTGGTCGTGGTCGTCACCGTCGTTCCAGTCGTCGTCGTCGTCGTCGTCGCCGCAACCGTCGTCGTCGTCGTCGTCGTCGTGGTCATCATCGTCATCGTCATCGTGCTCGACGCCAGCGGATCAAAGGCTATCGCAGTTTTCGACCGTTCTCATCAGTTCCTGAATGTGTTCCTGCTTCGGGATGCTTTTCAGCAGCTGTGCCTCGCCGAGAGGCGTCGGGGGTTGCCCGGATCTTGACGAACGGCCGCCGGAGCCCTGAGTGATGACCTGAAAACCAGACGACGAGGAGCATTGGTTTGGTTGACCCAAATGGGGGTCCAGCGAAAAGGGGGTGGTGTGGTGCAATAGATTTGGTGCAATAAGTTTGTGGAGTTGCAATAGATTTGGGGCGTGCAATACATTCCGGTGCGCAAATGTATTTCAGGAGGGAAAGAAACACACAGACACAATTTATCGGCGATTCCCAGAAAATATGGGACAATATGGGAAGTGAGGGGGAAGACAAAAACCCAGAAAATATGGGGAAATTTCCGGGATATTTTTATTTGTGTGTATTTATTGTAGTGGCCTTCGGCCAGTGCCGCCGATCCGGGGCGCTCCGACTGATGTGATCCTTTTTCGCCCTCGTCCCTCCTCTCTTTTTCCCTCCCCTCCTCTCACTCAGCATTTATCGAAGACGCCTACGGCGAATCACCGCCGCCCCCTGCCTTTTTGGAAGCGCCTATGTGGCCGAACGTTGAGGCCAGACCTGCCAAGCTATCGGACCACGTGTTCCCCGAATCGGTTTGGAAAGCCTTCGGGGAACACGTGGGCATCTTGAAGGTCATCTTGGCCGTCTTGGAGGCCTCTTGGGCAAGCTTTGGGCGATCTTTGGGGCTTTTTGGGCCGTCTCGGGCCAGCTTCGAGCCAACTTCGGCCATCTTGGTGGGTTCCTGGCACGTCTGAAGCCGTCGGAAGCCGTTTGGGGGGCCTCTATGGGCCGACTTGGGGCCCGCTTGGAATGCTCCAGGGCCGTCTTGGAGGCCATCTTGGGCGTCTGGGAGGCCATCTTGGGCGTGTTGGAGGCCTCTTGGGCCCTCTTGGGGCCCTCTAGGGGCCATCTTGGAGGCCACTTGGGCCATCATGGGGCTCTCTTGGGGGCCTCTTGGGCGATCTTGGGGGCTTCTTGGGCCGTCTTGAGCCGTCGGAGAGCCGAAAAGGCGCAAATGCCAAAATCCTTCAAAAACCAAGGGAAAATCAATGATTTTGGCCTCTTCGGACTCTCCTGGAGGACCTCTTGGAGGCCTCTTGGGCCGTCTGGGAGGCCTCTGGGGGGCCTCTTGGGCCGTCTTGGGCCGTCTTGGACTCTCTTGGGCCGTTTTGGAGGCCGTCTTGGACCATCTCGGGCGGACTTGGAGGCCATCTTGGGCCATCTTCGCGATTTTTTGAGGATGTCCCGAGCGAAACGGCCGTTTTTGGAGGATTTTTTCCGGTCGTTGAGCACCCTTCCGGGTGGCCGGCGGGTTCTGCCGGAGCCCACTGGGGAGTTCTTTTGGAAAAAGAACCAAAACCAAAACCTAACAGCTCGTCCAGCACGCCGTGCACCCCTGCAAGCAGGGGGCGGCGGATCCAGTGGCCGTCGGCCTATCCCGCCACCGTGCGTGGGTGGTGGGTCAGAGGCCTCATGGATGCTGGTTGGGATCTCGTGGTTGGCTGGGACTTCTGGGGGCCTCTTGGGCGCCTCTTGGGGCTTCTTGGGGGCCTCTTGGGCCTCTTGGGGCCACTAGAGGGCCTCTTGGGGGTCTCTTGGGAGCCTCTTGGGGCTTCTTGGGGGCCTCTTCTGCGCCCCTTGGGGCCTCTTGGAGGCCTCCTCGGAGCCTCTTGGTGCGGGAGGGGTGGTACTCGAGTTCGGAACCCCCTCGGAGGCCACGATCCTTGTGAGGGGTGTCAAAAAACGCATCCGCCGGAAACTCGCACCCCCCCCCCCACCCCACCCCCCCTTCCCCGGCAGAGCCACCCCGGCAACCCCCCCAGAGGCTGAGGCTCAGCCTCGAGGCTGCAGCTGAGACTCCTTGAAACTCACACGCCGGATCGGCGGATTTGTGTGTCTCAGTTCCCCTTCAGTATTGCTGGGCTTTCGCGTGCAATGTACTCGTCGCAACACAATGCAATACAAGTCTCCGGCGCAGTACATATGCAATACAATTTCCCCAAATCTATTGCACCACCCCCGTGCAGCTGGACCCCCTGTTGGGTCTATCAAAATTCGGGGCCTCGCATCGTGAAGTTTTTGTTATTGGCAGTTTTCCGTTTCCAGGAGCCCTCTCCGGGTACCGAGGTTGTCGAGCAATTGCCCATCAGTATGAAAAACCAGTCCGTGGGAATGGGTCTGGGTGTTTATGGAATCGCGATAAGAACAAAATACGACGTAACAGGTCTGGGAGGCGGGAGACGCAAGCAAGGGCTGGATGCAGTCAAGCCACCTCAGGAGGACGAGTGGCTCTCCAAGGGGGTGCTTGTGCCCTTGCCTCATCGGCCTTTCCTTAGCCTCCTCGGCCAGTCTGGTACCGTTCAAAAACTTTCTCTTTGGCTTCCAAGGCCCTTGCGTCCTCCTTGTTCTCACCCTTCACCTTGGCACTCGTCCGCAGTGAACCAATCCATCACGATAGTATGTAATAGTTGCAGTCAGACTCCCATCCACAGAAGTACTGGCTGAGGGAAGCTCGACGCTTTCCTTGCTGCATTGTAACTGAAGAATCATGTTGCCTCCAGCGCTTCTCAGCGTCAAAAGGTTCAACAATAACATATGTATGAGGAAGTACCAGTGCGTGCAACGTGCACCGATATCTCACTCTTCGCATAGCATAGCAATAAGAAACCAACCAAGTAGTAACTCATACACCATTCCAAGAAAAGAAACTGCTTCAGTTGCCTCTTCAAATGATGACCCAATTGAGGCTGCACTCACATACATTGCAAGAGATCACCAATACGCATAGTAAATAATCACAGCATCTGCCGAGGGGGAGCACGCTCCGTCGCGATTAAGGCTTCGTGGCCACCAGTAATGGCCCTACGGGTCCTCCCCCTCGGCAATAGTCAATAAAAGCATCTGTTCCCACATGCATCCAGCAAAACCAGACTCACCGCCACCCCTACGCGCTGTTAACCTGCGAGCGACCGAAGTCCAACAGGCAGGTGCACCAGAGGGGTGGGCAGTGGCTGTGCGACTAAACCAGGTGGTTAGCCTGGATTTTGCGTCCTAACGCCCTCCACAAAGAGCGGCTGTAAATTGCTGAAATCTCCTGGTCGGTGCCGTGGAGCCACAAAGAGTACATACCAATTCCTTGTCCTTTTGATCCGCTCGATAGTGTGTGAGAACGTGACAACGGTTTCCTGGAATTTTTGTCCTCTTGTTATGCTCGTCCACCATGATTACGTAGTCGGCAGCGGTACGCTTCTTACCAAGACGTGGGCCTCGTGGAGCTCCAGGTTGGCATAGAAGGCGTGACCATGAGCCAAGCTGGCTCACCTTCGACTCGAGCTTGCAATTGATGCACACCAGCTTGGGAGGTTGATCTTTGTTTGGCCCCTTCAACGGGGCAAGTACATGGTATCCCTGCTGGCGTGCTTCGCGATTATGCAGAATTCTCTTCTGCTCGTTCTGAAGATCTCGGCCTGTGAGGCCCTCCCAATCTTTCTTCTCCTCGTCCGTCCAAGTGATGGTGGCTCGCATGACCTTGATAGTAGTGACATGATGAGCCCGTCGCACCACCGAGACGTGTTCAGCTGCAGCAGCGGCCTTGGCAACAATGTCACTTGGCCTCACCGTGGTTGACAGGTTCTCGGCTAGCTTCGGAGGTTGCCATATGGGCTTGGGTACCGAACCCCAAGCTGGCTGCACTCGAATGCCTTTTGTCTTCTCCGTCGTCGCCAAAGCCACAGCGTATAGTACTCGCATCGTGTGTTGGTGATTCACAAACACTGCCCTGCACTTGAAGCCAGGTACTGCACGTATTCCCAGTGGTGATAAGGCACGAATTTCTTTAAAACATTCACGTGGTCCCAATTTGCACTTGCACAAGTAGCTCATCCGAGTAGCAGCTGTCGAGAAGTATCTCGCCATGCGCTCGAGAGTAGCTGTCTGTGGATCCTCCGCCGGCGTGACCAACGGTAAACCAGTACAGATAGTGAAGTCGATCGCCAACTCCGCCCAGGAAACAGACATGGGCGCCATTGGTGTATCGTCAGCAGCCCATCGAAGTTGCGAAAAATACCAAACAATCGCAGGAAATAACGCCTGTTGGTAATACCAATCCTTTCCTGTCAATATCTCTGGAATCTGTGGTTCAAACTCCCACTCTGGCAGGTTCACCTCGACGGGGTCCCATGAATAACCAGGAAAGGCCATCTTCGGACTCCATGTCAGGGGATTAGTAGTCATCTGATCTAAAGCTGGTCGCACCCACGTGGAGCTTGACGACGCTGCTGTTGCATGGTCCCCTGCTGGTCGTGATGATGAAGCTGGGGTTGTAGTTGGTGATGTATCTGTAGTACACGATGTCGCTGCAGGTTGCGGTGTTTTGCTCCTCATGCGGCGCATTGGTGCTTGTCCAGGGCGGTCTTGACTTTGACAACTGCTGGGGGTGTTCGCAACTGTCGTAGCTGCAGCAGTCGGGCTAGCAGAGTGACCATCCTGTGTCAAGGTTGGTGTGACAGACGCTGGCGATGCCTCGTTCCTGTGGACCAAGGGTGTTGCAGCTCGCTGTTCACTCGCTTCATTCGTACCGTCATCGTCCATGCCGAGATGAGCCCAGGGATCTTCCGCATCCTCATCAGGCCATTGGGGGTCTGCACCTTCCAGTTCGGCATTTTGCATTGCTTGGGCTTGAGCGCATCGAGCATGATGTGTATCTCTTCCCATAGCTTGAAGTTGCTTTGCACGTGCAGCCAAGACAATCGTGGCTGTGTGCTGAAGAGTAAAACATAGATGCTGATCTCGCAGGTGTTGGTGTCTGATGTCCTCTGGCACACTATATTGGCGCGCGGCTTGGACAGCACTGTCATCTGCTCGTTTGTTGGCCTCCCAGTCAGGTAGATCCTCTGGGGGTACTTCATCTTTTTTGCGGTGTGCTTTGATTTTTTCAATGCGGAAATATTCTGAACCTTTCGCTGCAACTCCTGTAGCAATAGCTGTCCACAGGTCTCGATGCTGGCGAGGCTTGATAGTCACTCCATTCAGGATGGCAGTAAAATTTCTGACGCAGTATGCACTGTCGGTGAGGTAGAGCTGCTTGGACCATGCCCAGGATACAAAGTGTCGAAGGGCACTGACTTCAGCCCTCTGCGCTCCTTGTGAGACGCTCCTCAGCGGGACAGAGACATTGCAGGGATGATTCTCTCCATAATAGAGACCGTAACCAGATCTTCGTAGACGTAGGTCTGACGCCTGCCCAGGGCAGGCTCCATCCCCAGCTACCACCAAATATCCTTCTTTCTCACGCGTGGTGCTGTGCTCGTCTTGACCTGGCTCGTAGTTCCCATCTGCATGATGAGGGGGAGGTGGAAGGTCAGGTTCGTCAGGCAGCAGCTCAGATGCAAAATTGTCATATACTGGTCTGTCTGGACAGAGGCCACATTGTCGGTAGCATACAGGCAAAGCCAGAATCTCCTCTTTCGTGTAGTGGTCAAGCAACGGTTGGCGCTGCTGGTCCCACTTCGGGCAGTGCAAGAGGATGTGATCCATATCTTCATCAGGATCTCCACAAAAAGGGCAGTATCGATGATCACGTTGGCCCGTGATGTGGTGAAGTCTATGACCTGTCACAGTTGCTCCTTGGAGCAATGCTCGCAGAAAGGGTACTTGTTCTCGTGTAAGCTTTGGCACGGCAACATCCACTGCATCCAGTAGGAGTGGAGGCTGAGGCTTGACACTGTCTGGATTATCCTCTTCTTCATCGTCAGGTCGTAAGCTGCGTTCAGCTCGCCTGAGGATGGCCGTTGTAATATGATAATTTATGCCTTGCTTGGAGCCAAGCATATCCTTTCTTTCCAGCAACTGAGGATCAGTAGACCATACCCAACGACGTAGGTCTTCTCGAAGTACATGCTGCCACCAGCCCTCAGGATGCTTTGCCAAGTAGACTAGCTGACCATTTGCACGCTTGAAGTGATCAAACTCTGGCCAGGTCCAGCCAAGGTCGTTTAGAACTGTAAAAATGCGGCCAATAGGCCCACCATCTGTTGCACTGGTCGAACGCGTCTTCAGAATCTCCCAGCAGGCTTTGGCGCGAGGTAGGAGGCGCGGTGCAGCTGGGCTTGTGAAGAGACGCCGAACAACTTGCAGGGGCTGTGCCGTCGATATTTGAATCGGATCGAGGCAGTGTCCTTTGGTAATCAAGGTGAAGGTGATCGCTGGTGAGCGGTGCGCACGACCCTTGTGCCATAAGGACTTCATCACTGAGCTTCTGAAATTCAGATGGTTATGTCTGGGTAGTCGTCGAAACTCCAAGCCTGGTGCTAGTCTAGGGAGTGCAGCCGTCGCCAGTAGCTGCTGCTTCCCTCGAAGTCCCACAGGGGCTCCTCCAGCACGGCGTGATACTCGGTATGCAGATTCATAACGTAGTCGGCGTTGTCGAGCAGGACACGAGCCCAGAGAGACAATCTCACCGCCTACCAATATGAAATGCCTGGTCATGATAGGAATATGTCCAGCCGCCCGCAGGGCGAATGACAGCTCGTTCTCAGCCTTGTGCGTTGTTGCATAATGCTTAGTCTTGCTGAGGTTCGTGACTGTGCCACTCAGGTTGTCAAACTCCAAGGATATACTGGTGGCACGCGTTGTTCTCGCAGCATGACCTAGTCCTTCGGCGCGAAAGTTACCATCGTCTATGAAACTGCTGACTCTGACGGGGCCCTCAGCTTCCAGAGCTTTGGACCAGACCGACATGAGGGCGAGCGCCTGCTGCAAGGACCATGAGTCTCCTTGAACAAATCCATTCTTTCTGGTAGTTGGAGGGCCAACAGCTTGTGCCACCTTCCAATGTGTCGATAGAGCAGCATAAAAACTCTTCTCCGCAGCTAGAACTCCTGCAGGACAGCCTAGAGCTTGCATGAGTCGATTGCCAATGTCATGTTCCAACAAATCAAAAAACTTCTTCCTGTCAGCGGTGCACCCCGATAACGACGTACCCGTGATTTGACTGTATTCAATTTCCATATTTAGCTCCCATGCGATAGATTGGTAATGGTGTCCAGATCTTGCACCTGCAGCTCCATGATGGAGCCACTCTTCTCTCCAGGGAGACATCTGCTGAAAACGGTCACCTGTCAAGGCAGTGTAAATTGGCGAAAGGTTGGTGATCGGCCGTGTCTGATCAACAGTGGCTAGCCACACTTCATCTGGTTCACAGGTCGAGGCAAGGTCTGCCTCTGGATCCCATTTAGGTAAGCAGGACGTGATACCCGTGCACATGACGTCTGGCCAGGGAAGCCACTGATCCTCTATACCTTTTAGTGCAACGGCAATCAGCTCGCAGATGGCAAGAGGTAGCAATCGTAGTTCGCCGACCCGCCAGCCATCGGCTGCCACAGCTCGTGTAATTCCCATCTTTCTGAATTGCTTGAGCAACCTAGAGCCCGTGATGTCGGTGATGGTACACTGGCAGGAAGGGATGTAGCGTCCAAAGCGTGCAAAGAACTTATCCCATTCACAGAGCTCAAGTTTGTTGAATATCGTGCTCCAGTAGCGGTTGATGTGGTCCAAGATGTCAGTGCGCTTGGTGACTATCTCATTGGTCTGGTAGCCTCGTACCGCATGGAGTGAATGATACTGGCGCTGCTTGATCCAAGAATACATGTCACGGCCCCCTTCATAGCGAAGTGATGTTCGTAGACGTTTGCGCCATTCAGCTATACGTGTAAGCTTTCTTTCTTTCACAATGATTGCATGCTTCTCGTCTAATAAGGACTGCCACGATGCGATCTCAGCCAGTGTCGGAAGCCTGCCAGGTAGATTTCCCAGTCCTGATAGAAGACGTGGTATGTTGGTACGCAGCTTGTCCCACAGGCGCTGCGCACTCAGTTGGTGTTCTAGTGAAGGTCCCTCTGTACCCTGGAAGTAGATGTGAATCTTCTTTGAGAGCTCAGCGAGACGGTGGAGTACATTCTCGATCTGCCGCAACTTGGATGTTGTGGGACCTTCTCGAGCAGGATCTTTTGCCGACGTCGGAGCAACCACAGATTGCTCAACAAGCGCTGGCATCTTGCTTCGTCCATGGTACCTGAAATCAAACTTGATGTTGGTATGCGCCAGACGTTTCTCTAAGAAATCTTCACCCATCCGTCCGATGAGCGACCATGCTGTATTTGCATCTTCTTTGTCCAGTGCCTCGTAGAATCTGTCATAATACTCATCCACACATTCTTTGCCCAACGCTTCGTTTTCCTCCTCAGGGATCTTCTTGACTAGCTCCACGGGGTAGGCCACAGGCATACGATACCTCTGCCAGACCTCTGCGAGCTTGGTGATATTAAGCGTGAGCTCCAGACCTAGGTGGCACTTGATCCCCAGGTCCCTTCTCAAGCGAAAAGAGTGGATGGAATCTCGGGCTGATGTACTGACCAGAATAAGATCGGGCCGCGTAACATGATTGCCTGCCGAATATTTGTCCCACCGCGGGTCCAGGCCGTAAGTAGGTTCTCCTCCATACATAGCTCCAACATCGTGCCATCTCCCTGTTGCCAGGGCCGCTGATAGCGTGGATGTCTGTGCAATTGTCGTATTCGAGTCCACACACAGGATGACCGGCTGGTCGCCCAAGGCTTCGGCATCCTCGAATACAAACTGAAATAGTCGGTCGTTGCGTGTACGCACCAGTGGGTCATTACCCGATTCATTATACATGGAAATGATGTGAACAGGAGTGGCCCCCAGCATCACAAGTTGCCTTTGCCAGCGGGCGCTGAGATACAACTCCTTGGCTGCACCATGCTTGCGTCCACTTTCCATTGCAGTAATAGTAGTTCTTGATAAGATCGCGACTCCACCCTGGGTGCTGCGATGAAACTTTTCTCCATGACATCGTTGTTGGCGAACAGGGTGCCCAAAACAAGCATTGTATCCATATGCAGCACAGGCTTTAGTACAAGCCATCTGTTCCTTCAAGTTGAGGCGTGTCTCCTGCAGCGCAAGGACATCTGCATTCATGAGAGCAAGGCGGCCAGAAAAAGTATTCCAGCTGGTTATATTTGCAGAAAGGATAGTGGCGAGACCTGCAGGACCACAGGTAGGTGCTGCAGGTGCTTGTTTCCCTCGCAGGCGGCGAGAGGGCATCATCACTCATCCATATCAGTTGCCGCACTATCTTTGAGCCTCTTACTCAGACGCTCCATCTCCTCATCCTGCTCCTGCTCAGCACTGGATAGGCCCCCATCTGAGCGTAGAACTTCGAAACATTTTGCAAGACCCTGCCCTTGAAGCTGTAATTGAGCAAAGATCTTCTGGTTATTCGCCGTCACCGCCTTTCCAATCGCATCTAGCAAGAACTTCTGAAACTCAGGAGACATTGCAGAGCCTGGCGTAGATGGTGGCGTGACCGATGGTGGTGGAGTCTGCTGCGCTGGTTGTCCTTGCTGCGGTGCAGGGGCTGGTCGTGTGAGTTGCGCAGCTAAGCTTGTCTTCTTAGTAGCCGGTGTCGTCTTTGGCTCAGGTTTTTCATACTTCGTGACCATCTCAGCCCACGATGTCGTCGATGGGGCTGGTGTGGCACTTTTCTGCTTGACTATGTTGATCGTTGCTTTTACTCCTGCCAGGGTGAGGTCCGAGACCGATGGGGGTCCTTCAGCTCGACAACGTACGACTGGCGTGGCTTTGGCACCTCTTCCCTTGGAGCGTATGTGAACAAACTCTGCCTTCCACCCGAGCTGAGTGGATATTTCTTGCACAATCTGCTTTCCCTCAACGAGCTTCGGTAGTGGGGAGATCTCGTAGAGGGTTGGTGCTGGTGGGGTTCTCGATTGTAACTTCTGCCAGGCAGGGCCTGACTGCGTCTTTTCAACTCTGAAGAACAAAGCACCATTCTGTTTGTAGCCCAATCCTCGGCCGCCCTCTAAGTCTGCGACCATGTTGAGCGCGTCCGTCAGGGAGATAGCTTTGGGGAATGGAACAAAGTCTTCTGTATTCTTTTCTTCATCCAGGGCCGTGTTGATGATTCCTCCTGCTCGAGATCGCTGGAAGATAACCCCATCTGGTCCTGATGCAGCTCGCAATTGAATAGCTCGTGTGGCCGATACTTTGAACAAGCCAGATACCACACGATGACCAGGTTGATCCTCATTGAAGACTCTGCCACTCCAACAGCGTAGATCCATGTCCGCGCCTCCGTTGCATTTAGCCTTCACGATACTTGCCAGTTCTGCATCCAACACTCTCCAAGGGGGGATAGTGTCGAACTTTCTTTTTTGACTAGCATTCTCTGCCCGCTGATCGCGAGCCGATGATGCCTGACGATGTAGCTTGAGAAGTTCTTTGAAGATCTTCTCGGGGGCATGCTCTTCTAAGATGGCGACGTTCATGAGCTCATCCTGCGTACATTTTATCGACGTTGGCACTCTAGTTGGCTCCACTTTGTGCTGCGTGGCGCCTCCGTATTGCCAGACATACAGTTGCTTGATATACCGTCTCTCCTCGTAAATGAGCGGCACGTCCAGAAGAGTGATACATGGAGCCAGACCTCTCTGGCCACACAGCATGAACAGTTCTTTCGAGACCTGATTGGGTGATTGTGCCAAGACGAATCCAAAAGCCTCAGCAGGATCTGGTCTTTGCCAAAATGAGTCCAAACGTGCAAGTTCAAGGAACTCGTCCGTCGTGACAAGGTGCACAGCTTTCATACTCTCATAATCTTGCGGAAGGCCACGCTTCACTGGGATGTCCCAGTCTGCGGGGTCGAGGTTAGCCTGATACTGCCAACCTGTCTTTTGCTTCATGGGCATGGCCTTCTGCTTCTTGGGCGGTTGTGGCTTGGTTGGTGGGTCGACGCCGTAGGGCTTCTCCTCCAACCATCCCTTCATCGCATCCGCAATCTCCTTGGCGGGCATGGCTGCGATCTTGGCCATACGCTCTGTGGAGAACTTCTTCAAGTGATCATACATCTTTTGGGGTTTGTCCACTCCTGCTGCCTCCAGCATAGTAAGGACTCGGCTTTTGTTCATCTGCGGCGTGTGCTTAGCCTTCAATGCTCTTGCCAATGCTTGCTTCATAGACGGCCCATTGCCATGCAAAGCGTGCATCTCTTTGTTGTGGTCTCGGTGACGACGAGCCCACACGTACGGAAAGAAATCTCTGCATACCTTCTTCAGATATACATCTAGATACAACCCACCATACAATATCCACATATTGTCGGTATATTCCCATATGATACAGATGCTGAGCCCCTGCATCTGCGTGAAACTGAGATTGTTGTTCTTCGCGTCCATGTCGTAGGACGTCACCACAACCGAGAACTGATGCACGTAGTTCAGAAGGTTGAACGATGTCACCTGCTCGGGGGACATCTTGTGGCCCAAGGCCCTTGCGTCCTTACCGCGCATGCTTGTGATCCAGTTTGAGTGTGTGCTGCGCCCTGGCGTCGACCAGCCCACAGGGCCTTCCCCTTGACCTGGGCGGAGGGTTGCCGAGGCTCTGGTCGCCCTCGGCCAGCGGACCGGGCAGCTGCCGATCACCCACGAGCCATTCTCTGTGTTCCTCGTTTTTGCTGGCCGAGCGCTGCTCTGCAGTGTGGGACTCGCCCCCAGTCGTCTCAGAATGAGAAGCTACATAACTTGGTGCGCGCGGGAGCCTTTCGACGGTGCGCGCGGGTTTTCTTGGTTTCTTGGTGATCTGCGCTGGACCCCCTTGGTGAGGTCTCGGCGCCGCCCTTGGCGCGCTCCGTGCGCCAGGATGGGGGTTCAGCGCAGATCCAAAACATCCGCGCGAACCTCCGAACAGCCCATGCAGAGACCCTGACCTTGAGAGCTGACGGGAAAAGGGACGAAGAGACACATCTAGTGAAACAACGCGAACAACCAGGGTGAACAGAGAGATCTCTGGGAGTAAGGGGGTGGCCTTGGAAAGTCCCTTTGGGCCATCCCTGGGGGCCGCGTGGGGGCGAAGTGAGGAGGAGGAGGAAGACGACGACCACGACGACCACGACGATCAGGAAGAAGAGTAGCATGAACAGGAATACGAGAACAAGGAGGAGGAGGAGGAGGAGGAGGAGGAGGAGGAGAAGGGCTCGGTGCCCTCTTAGGGCTCTATTGAGGGGTCTTGGAGTTCTCGTGGAGCTCTTTTGGGGGGTCTCGGGGCGCTCTTCGGGGCCTCTTGGGGCCCTCTTGGAGTTCTATTGGGGCTCTCTTGGGGGCCTCTTGGGAGACCTGGAGGGCCTCTTGGGGCTGTCGTGGAGGATGTCGGTGAACAGGGGGGGGGAATAAAGTTTAGTCCCCCACTTCTGGGCCATCAAAATCGCATCTTGGGACGCTCTTGGCCCCCTCTTGGGGCGCTCCTGGGCGGTCTTGGGGTCGTCTTGGGGGCATATTGGGCCCCTCTTGGGGAGGGTACCAATCCCCGAAGGGAAGAGGGGCTTTGGAAGAGGACATAGTGATCTCGTTAGGCCACTTACGCCCAGAGGGCTGGCGGGATTATGTTTATGCCGTTCTTCCTTCCTCAAGTTCGCAGAGGGATTTGCAGAAGCAGGAGGGCACGAGGGAGGAGGGGGAGGTTGCCTTCGCAGACTACGAGGGCGACCTCGACATCAACGTGCTCCAGGTGTGGGTGGCGGTGTTCCAGGTCATGACCAATTTCCTCGCGATGCCGATATATTCCCTGAGCTTCCTCGGGCCGCAGCAGGTGCCGCTTGAGAAGATGCTGGAGCTGGGGAAGCCGAAAGCTACCGATACTGCTACTCCTGGGACCTCTCCCGGGGTGCGTTCTGACCAGAATTTCGAGGCGAATCCAACCGCGGCAACGATGGCCTCCCAGGAGGCACAACAAGGCAAAAACGAGGCAGGGGCAGTGGGATCGGTGCCTTTCCCTCTTCCGAGGACCTGAGCGTGGAGGGCACGCGGTGTCTGTTCTTCCTCGAGGACCAGATCGTGGACGAGTGCGGCCGCATTTCCGAGCGGCCGTGCGACAGTTGCTCCGACGCCTGGGTCGCCGTGGCGGGCTACATAGCGTTCAACCTGCTGTTCAATCCCCGTGCGCTGCCGCGACGCATCCGCCACCACACTGATTGTGTGTGTGTGTTTGTGTGTGTGTTTGTGTGTGTGTGCGCGTGCGTGCGTGCGTGCGTGCGTGCGTGCGTGCGTGCGTGCGTGCGTGCGTGCGTGCGTGCGTGTGTGTGTGTGTGTGCGTGTGTTTGTGTTTGTTTGTGTGTGTGTGTGTGCGTGCGTGTGTTTGTGTGTGTGCGCGTGCGTGCGTGCGTGCGTGCGTGCGTGCGTGCGTGCGTGCGTGCGTGCGTGCGTGTGTGGTGTGTGTGTGTGTGCGTGCGTGCGTGCGTGCGTGCGTGCGTGCGTGCGTGTGTGTGTGTGTGTGTGCGTGTGTTTGTGTGTGTGTGTGTTGTGTGTGTGTGTGTGTGCGTGCGTGCGTGCGTGCGTGCGTGTGTGCGTGCGTGCGTGCGTGTGTGTGTGTGTGTGTGTGTGTTTGTGTGTTGTGTGTGTGTGTGTGTTTGTGTGTGTGTGTTTGTGTGTGTCTCCGACTTTCTACGCCGCGCCGCCGCGCGTGTGGCCGCGGCGCCAGCAAGTGTGTGTATGTCTGTCTGCCGCCATCTGTTCACCTCCGCTCCGGTCCTGGACCCTTCTCGTTTCCCGCCGGTGCCTTCGTCGCCCCCCCTCCGTCCCGCCCTTTTACGGCTGCCCCCCGTGACGGGTGCAGTGCGGTTCCTTGTGGGATGGGTGCATCTTGCGCGCCCTGCTGGCGTTGAGACGGGCCCAGCGCTCGCTCTCCGCTTCCTTTTCCAACCGCTTGATCGACTCTGCCGCGTTGCTGCACGCGTGGTCGCGACGCCGACCAAGTCTGTCTGTCTGTCTGTCTATATGTCTGTCTGTCTGTCTGTCTGTCTGTCTGTCTGTCTGTCTGTCTGTCTGTCTGTGTCTCTGTCTGTCTGTCTGTCTGTCTGTCTGTCTGTCTGTCTGTCTGTCTGTCTGTCTGTCTGTCTGTCTGTCTGTCTGTCTGTCTGTCTGTGTCTCTGTCTGTCTGTGTGGACGTAAAGGTGCATCGGTGCTGCTGAGCGCGCCCCGCCTGCAATACTGCACTGCTGCTTGCCGCCGTTTGTGACTCGGCGGCGCGCCGCAGGTAAGAGCAGCACCGGGAGGGGGATCGGCGGGGTAGGAGGTCTTCGGGGCGGGGGTCGGGAGTGGTGGCTGGGGGTGGGGGCCCGTGCAGGGCCGCGCAGGACTCACCTCCGAGGCATGGCAGCATCTCGGGGGGGGGCGGAGGGCGCAGGGACCTGGAGCAGCGGCGTCCTCCGCGGGCCGGGCGCAGTGGCGCAGGAGGGTTGGGGGCGACGGGGGCAGACCGCCGCGGGGCGCGGGCGGCGGACATCTTCACCATGCTCGTCATCAAGCACGGCTCCGCGGCGCTCTACTCGCTGATCGCCACGCTGCGCATGCCGCTGTCGAGCGTGGCCTTCAGCTCCGCGCTGCTCATGGGCGCCCAGGCGGTGAGCCCGAGCCTGCCCGCGCCTCGGCGCCCGCCCGTGGCCCGTCGCGGCCACAGTCGCCGGCCGCGGCCGCGGCTACTCGTGCTCGTCATGTTGCATTATCCGAGCTCCCTTCCAGGTCAAGCCGCCGAGGGAAGTACAGGAGGAGGATGAGGAGGGGGAGGAGGAGGAGGAGGAGGAAGAGGAGGAGGAGGCGGAGGAGGAGGAGGAGGAGGAGGGGGGGGGGGGGCCATGCCAAGAAGCACCCTGCTTGCCTCCAGGGGAGCAAAAAGTGGCATAAACATAACAACTCGGAGGTCCGCGCGGATTTCTCGGATCGGCGCTGGACCTCCTCCCTGGCGCGCGGAGCGCGCCAGGGGCGGCGCCGGAGGCGCCGCCGGCGGGCCCACCCAGCGCCGATCCGAGAAATCCGCGCGGACCTCCGAGTTTTTTTATGTTTATATCATTTTTTGTGGGGGCCCATGCCAAGCCCTGCTTGCCTCCAGGGCGCCCTGGCTTTCTTGGGTTTCGAGGGTTTCGCCGCGGAGAGCCTGGCGTCCCCACGCCAAGAATCGATGGACGTCCTGGGGGGGTCGGGCTTCTTGTAGAAGGGTTCTTGAGGTCGGGCCCCCACCGTACCATCCTGGGCTCACGATGGGGCTCTGGTGTTCGTGCCGTGCCGTGGATCCAGGTCGCGGGACCTGCTCGTGGCCGAGGCTCGCCGTGGCTAGAAAAGCCGCTTTTGGCAGCACGATGGCTGTGTTCTCCTCCTCTTTCTCCTCCTCCTCCTCCTGCTGCTCCTCCTCCTCCTTCCCTGTGGTGTCTTCTCCTGCTGCTGCGCTGCAGGACGAGGAGGAGCAGGAGGAGTAGCAGCATGCGAAGTGGGGAGACGAGAGGAGGAGGAGGAGGAGGAGGAGGAGGAGGAGGAGGAGGAGGAGGAACAAGAGGAGGAGGAGGAGCAGGACGAGGAGGAGGAGGAGGAGGAGAAGGAAGAGGATGAGGAGGATAAGGATGAGGAGGATAAGGATGAGGAGGAAGAGGATGAGGAGGAGGAGGAGGAGGAAGAGGAGGAGGAAGAGGATGGGGAGGAAGAGTATGATGATGATGAGGATGAGGAGGGGGAGGATGAGCAGCAGCAGCAGCATGAGAAGGGGGTCAGACGAGAGGAGGAGGAGGAGGAGGAGGAGGAGGAGGAGAAGGAGGAGAAGAAGGAGAAGGAGGAGGAGGAGGAGGAGAAGGAGGAGGAGGAGGAAAAGGACGAGGAGGAGGAGGAGCTGGAATAGGATGATGATGATGATGATGATGATGATGATGCTGATGCTGATGATGATGATGAATATGATGATGATGAGGATGAGGATGAGGATGAGGATGAGGATGAGGATGAGGATGAAGATGAGGATGAGGATGATGATGGTGATGATGGTGATGATGATGATGCTGATGATGATGATGATGATGATGATGACTATGATTATGAGGATGAGAATGAGGATGATCATGACGACGACCACCACGAAGACGCTGCTGCTGCCGCCCATGATGATGATGGTGATGATTATGCTGGAGGTGATGATGATGCTGATGATGAGTATGCTGATAATGATACTGTTTATGAAGATGCTGATGATAATGCTGCTGCTGATGGTGATGAGGATGATGCTGATGGCGATGACGATGCCGGTGATGATGATGATGACGATGATGTTGATGATGCGGCTAATGCTGATGATGATGATGATGATGCTGATGCTGGTGACGCTGGTTATGGTGATGCTGCTGATGATGATGATGATTATGACGGTGTTGATGGTCATGATGATGCCGATGCTGATGATGTTGATGGTGATGGTGAAGGTGGTGTTGATGATGAGGAGGAGGTGATGATGATGATGATGCTGCTGCTGATGATGATGATGATGATGATGATGATGGTGATGATGATGAAAAGGAGGAGAGAGGGAAGGGATTGCAACAAGGAGGAGCAGGACAGTTGAGAGAAAGGTGACTCGGAGGAGGAGGGGGACTGGCAGGATCACGTGGACGAGGGCCAGGTGGGTGTCGCCGACGAGGGTGTCGCCAAAGAGGATGATTTGGAAGAGAGAGAGGTGAGGGGGTAAGAGGAAGGGAGAAGGAGGAGGAGGAGAAGGAGGAGAACGAGGAGGAGGAGGAGGAGGAGGAGGAGCAGGTGGACGACCCCGACATCTTCTCGTTATGGCAAGAAGCACTACGTCAGTTGTTGTTGCCGTTTTCGGTTTCCGGGGGCCTCCTGCTGGGCCCGGGGGCAGTCAACAACCTGTTCAGAATGAGAAACTTGTGTTGGGGAGAGGGTGCAGACATCTGCGGAGCCACGTCGTGAACAAACAAGACACGACTCTGCGTGTCTGGTCTGCAGCAGTGCGGGCAAGATGTCTATCCATATCCACTGCGTCTTGCAGTTTCGGGCTCCGTTCCCCAGAAACCAGGGGCGCCGTGAACACGGTGGAACATCTGACCCCCAGCGGCTCGCTTTCTATCCATGCCCACTGCGCCTCGGCCTCTCCCCTTCGCGGAACGCCCAAGACGCAGCGGATCTGGAACCTGGATAGAACTGCTGCCCGCAAGCAGGGCCAAGAGCAGCAAGACCAGCAGCAGGAGCAGCACTTGTCTTGGCATCGCTCGGACGTGTGCATTTTTTCTCGGCGAGAACCATCGAGGACCATCCTGGACCATCGAGCAAAAAAACACGCACGAAACTGAAACATACACGGGAAATGGACGTCCGAGCGACGGCAAGTTGTGCCGCGGCGACCGCTCCGCTGCCCACCGCTCCCCCGCTCGGGGCCCCCACCTCGAAGGGGGCGGGGGCGCGGCTCCAGTGCCGGCGAAACCCGCGGCGTCCCTCGGGCTGCGCGTGCCGGGCAAAGGTTGAGTCGGGCGTGTCCCTCTACAGGAGGAAAATTAGAAAATCTCCCCAAAATCGTCTGGGTACGATTGTGCAAAGGTTGAGTCGGGCGCGTCCCTCTACAGGAGGAAATTTCGAAAATCTCCCAAAAATCGTCTGGGGACGATTGATTGTTTGACTATTGTTGGCCGTTGTTGCACACTTGGTCTGACTATGTTTACTTTGTCGTCCAAGATCCGCCTGTAGGGGGACATGGCCCGACCAACAGGGCAAATGCATGATAGGGGGTCGTCCGACGGGCAGGGCTCTTGTGCTGTCTTTGCTCTCCGGCCAGCGCCTTCCAGCAACGGCCTCGGCCCCCGGCCTCGGCGAGAAACTCGCGGGGGGCGGGCGGAGGTCAGCGGAGGCAGAGCGGTGGCTGGGGAAAGTCGCCTGGAGTTAAGTCGGGCCTGTCCCTCCACCGGAGGAGTACTCAAATAGTCAAAAGATAGTCTGGGGACGATTTCTAAAGTAGTTTGACTATTCTGGGGCTTCTTAGGAGTATTTTTTAGCTTTCGTCCAAAATCCGCATGTAGGGGGACATGCCCGACCTGAGCCTGGAGATCTGGGGAGGAGGAGCAGCGGCCCCGGAGCCGCCGCACCCTCCTGTGGGCCTGAGGCGACCCGGTAACTCCGCCGAGCAGAGGTCCCGCCGAGCCCTGGGCCACTTGACTGCGTCCTCGGCCTCGGCGGTGGCAGACTCCGCGGGGCCCGTCAGCCCTCAGCGGGGCGCTGGCGGCGGCCCCGCCCAGGATGTTTTCGATCGGCAGCTCGGTGTCGATTCCAGGCGGCCCGATCACCCGATTCGCTTCCGATGCTCCGACGATGCGATGCAGCCCGGCGCCTGCACGGAGCCGCGGTGCATCCTGGCGCGGCTGCCCCGATTCGGTTTCGGCCCCGTGCCGATGCGGCCTGGTCCGACGGACGTTCCGATTCGGTCCGGTTTCCTAGACATCCTCCGATCTATTTGTTCAATCCGCGGCCTCAAGGGGTGCCCGACTTCCCTGGGGGTAATCCTTCGTCCCGCACCCGGTTTCGATGGCCCTGGGGCCCGGAAACGGCCTCCGAGGGCCGAGGTCACACAAATTTGTTTCGTCGGCGGCGAGGCGGGGCGATCCGCACCAGCGACAGAGCGAAGCACGGGGCACTGCTAAGTTGCGAATTGTCCGGCGTGCAAGAGGAATACGACGTCACACAAGCAAGCGGCTAAACAAACACCATGTCGTCAGAGGCTTGGCTTCCCGATCCGAAGCCACCCAGGGCGCGGCCCCCCGCCCGCCTTGCCGCGAGGTCCACGTACGCGAGCCTGGTGGTCATCCTGGGCGGCCTGGGTGCGTACCGCCTCGGGGGCAGGCCACGTGATCCGCTCCCGGCCCCTCTCGGGAGGGCCCGTGGTCCAGGCCCATCGATGCATCGGCCATGCGGCTCGGTGTGGGGCCCGATTCTCTCCACCCCGACGCTTCGTCGACGCACCGCCGACGTCGCCGATGCATCGCCGGTGCATCGGCGATGCGGCGCGATCCCATCTGGAAGGCCTCTGAGCGGGGGGGGGGCTCGGGAGCGGCCGAGCTGGGAGGGGGGAGAGCCTGCACCCTGCACCGCCGGCGGCGGCGCACAGCCTGTCTTGCGTCGCAGCGTGCGACCTTGCCCTGCTCTGGGCCACGGGGCCCTCGCGAAGAGACCGGGCTCGAAGGATGCAGCGAAAGGACCGATTCCAGGGCTCTGGCCCATGCTTCCACGACGTTGCACCGTGCTCGTGGCGTCGGGCCTCGGGGAGGGGGGGCTCCGTCGCTGCGCCGTGCTCCACTGCGGGACTGCTGGTTCAGACCTCTGACGGCTCGATGCTGTTTGAGTCGTCGGCCTGGCGCCTTCGACTCCTTCCCCTGGGCCGGGTATCTTTCGCCCCAGATCTTCTCTTGACGGTTCCCGGAACGAGCCGCCAGAGGCCGACACGAGTGCAGGGGCCGTTCTGTTGTTGTTCGCGGCGCACGTCACAAAACGCAAGTCCTCGAGCCTTGGGGGTCGAGGAGGGCCTGGGATGCTTGGCTGCTGCTGGGCCGCCAAAGTGACCTTGGGCGCGTGGCTTTGGGAGGGGGCACGGGGGGACCTACAGTGGGGGCCAAGGCCAAGAAACACCCTGCTTGCCTCCAGGGTGCCCTGGGCTTCTTGGGTTTCGATGGTTCTGCCATGGAAAGAGTGACGTTCCCGCACCAAAAAGCAATGGACGTCCCGGGGTCTCAGGGTTTGGTTTCGTGTGGACGGTTTCTTGTGGATTGGCCTCTATTGCAATGCAAGCACGCAGGCCTGGTAAGGCTTCGGACTGCGCACAGGTGGCCTCCCGGGTAGTCTCAGCTGGCCTCAGCAGGCCCCCCAGGAGTAGCCTCAGGGCTGGCCTCAACAGGTCCCCCGAGTAGACCCGGGAGGTCCCAACACCCTGGCGCCGCCTCCAGCGGCGCCCCTGGGGCGCTCCGCGCCCCAGGGTTGGGGTGTCGAGGCGGGCCCAGGCCACTAGGGGGGCCCGCTGGGGCTGGCTGGGGCCACTCGGAGGGCCTGCCGAGGCCAGCTCGTACAGGGCACGGGGGAGGCCGCCCGTGCGCAGCCCGAAGCCCCTTTGCATCGCTCGGACGTGCGCATTTTCTCCGGCGAGGTCAGCCATGGAACATGTGGGCGAGCTTGGAGCATCCTGGAGCATCCGAAGAAAAACACGCACGCACGAAACCGAGCCATGCACGGGGAACGGACGCCCGAGCGCTGGCAAGAGCGTTGCCACGCAGGCCGCTGCCGTCGCACTGCGCGCAAGCCAAGGGCACGCCGCGCTGCCAGGGGCCACTGCTTGCCCGTGCCTTGGCATCGCTCGGACGTGTGCATGCTGCTCCTCGGCGAGGACCATCGCGGAGCATCGTGGCTCGTCTTGCGAAACAGACGCGTCGCGAGGCCGAACAATCGCAGGGGGAAGGGGCGTCCGAGCGATGGCGAGCTGGGGCCCTCCCTCGCCGGCAGCCCGCCCGCGGGCCTGGCGCAGAGCCGACCCCACTGGCGGCAGGCTGCAGGAGCAGAACCGGGAGGCCAAGGAGCCCTCCGAGGCGTGCCGGGCGGCGCGGCGCCCCCCCCCCCCTGCGATGAGATGAGGGGAACGAACAATGACGTAAAGACAAAACTCGGAGGTCCGCGCGGATTTCTCGGATCGGCGTTGGGGCCCCCCCGACGGCGCCTCCGGCGGCGCCCCTGGCGCGCTCCGCGCGCCAGGGAGGGGGGTCCAGCGCCGATCCGAGAAATCTGCGCGAACCTCCGAGTTTTATGTTTATGTCATTGTTCGTTCCCCTAGTGTCGGGGGAGGTTCGAGCAGCGACGGAGCGTCCTGGGTCAGCACGGTCAGCTGGTCTGCCTGGTGTGCACAGCACGTTTTTGGAGCACCTCTGTCGCAGGCCGTCATGTGTGAGGGCACGTCTTGCTGTTTTTCAAGGCGCTCTGTGTCCTGAGACTGACTCCAAGAAGACACCGTGGTTGGCCTACTGGGATACCCGAACGATCGGTCCCTGCTGCAGTGATGGAACCTGGCCCAAGACCCCCGACAGATGCTGTTGTTTGCCGTTTTCGGCCTCCAGGGGTCCGTGTTGCGCCTTGGACTAGCAGTGGTCGACTCAGGATGAAAATCCGGTCCCGGAGATGTTGTTGACATTCCTGGGGGTGCACGTCGCGAAGCAAGCACGACGTCGGGAATTTGGAAGGTCTACATTGCCCAAGGTGTTCTGAGGGTTTTCTGGGAGGCGCCCAAGGCCTCCAGAGCATCCCTTGCAAGTCCCAGTGCTCCGTTTTGAACGTTTACAAGAGTTCAGCCTCAGAAAATGCTCGCGTGGCAACCCCAACACAGAGCATCGCCGTGCAGCGCGCGTGTGTCGTGAGTAAGCGAACCCAGGCATATGCTTTAAGATATGAGAGTCCCCGTTAGGCGCCGTCAGGCGCACGGGGTCTCGTACAATGTCATGGGTCACGACAGTGGCTCGCGTCGATGGTAGATGGGCCGTAACCGCCGCGGGCTGCATTTTCACATCCTTCCAGGTGCCCACCATTACGCCAAGATGGTTATGATTCGGACGATGTCACCAGAGTGTATTATTTCATTCACGGGGGACACCGTGGCACGTTTGCATCGACCTGAACATGACCAGGCCAGGACTGAACATCATCCGCCGGCGCGTTGCCCACGTAATATTCCCCATATCCTAAGATGGGGTTCTTCTTATTACTTGGACGCCTCCTACTCCTCCTCCTTCCTCCTCCTCTTTCCTCCTCCCCTCCTCCTCTTTCCTCATACTCAGACTTACTCATACACAGACTTACTCATACTCAGACTTACTCATACTCAGACCTACTCATACTCAGACTTACTCACACTCAGACATACTCATACACAGACTTACTCATACACAGACTTACTCACACCCAGACGTACTCATACACAGACTCACTCATACCCAGACTTACTCATACACAGTATTAGTCATACTCAGACTTCGCTTGGAGAGCAGATTGTGAGGATGTCTCAGGCGGGGCGCTGGTTTCAGCACCCCTAAGGGGAGCCGCCAGGGGTGTTTGCACGGGCTCGTTCGCGGCCATTTTGTGGGGATGTCTCAGGCGGTTTGCTTGTTTCTGGGCCCAACATCCTTCGCTTTCGGAGCAGATTTGGAGGATGTCTCGAGCGAGGCGCTGGTTTCAGCACCCCTAAGGGGAGCCGCCAGGGGTGTTTGCACGGGCTCGTTCGCGGCCATTTTGTGGGGATGTCTCAGGCGGTTTGCTTGTTTCTGGGCCCAACATCCTTCGCTTTCGGAGCAGATTTGGAGGATGTCTCGAGCGAGGCGCTCATTTTCACCCCCCAGGTGGGCCAGATTTTGAGGATGTCTCGATCGGTTTGCTTGTTTTGGTGGCCAGGCTCGTGGCCCTAAGGGGAGCCGCCAGGGGTGTTTGCACGGGCTCGTTCGCGGCCATTTTGTGGGGATGTCTCAGGCGGTTTGCTTGTTTCTGGGCCCAACATCATTTCGCTTTCGGAGCAGATTTGGAGGATGTCTCGAGCGAGGCGCTCATGTTCACCCCCCAGGTGGGCCAGATTTTGAGGATGTCTCGATCGGTTTGCTTGTTTTCGTGGCCAGGCTCGTGGCCCTAAGGGGAGCCGCCAGAGGTGGTTGCACGGGCTCGTTCGCGGCCATTTTGTGGGGATGTCTCAGGCGGTTTGCTTGTTTCTGGGCTCAACATCCTTCGCTTTCGGAGCAGATTTGGAGGATGTCTCGAGCGAGGCGCTCATTTTCACCCCCCAGGTGGGCCAGATTTTGAGGATGTCTCGATCGGTTTGCTTGTTTTGGTGGCCAGGCTCGTGGGCGCAGATTCTTCTCAGGATGCCACAGGAGGCTCCAACAGGCTCCAGGAGGCCCCAGGAGACCACATGAGGTCCCAGGAGGCATCAGGAGGCCACAGAAAGACTCAAGAGGCCACAGGATGTCCCAAGAGGCTCCAGGAGGCCCCAGGAAGCTCCAGAAGGCCTCAGGAAACCACAGGAGGCCCCAGGAGGCAACAGGAAGCGCCAGGAGGCCTCGGAAGGCAACAGGAGGCCCCGAGAGGCCCCAGGAGCAGGAGGCCTCAGAAGGCAACAGGAGTGGCTCCAATCCCATGTGTTTTACGTATGCTCCTATCGATTGGGCCTCACCTGGAGCACGATTCTTTGATGTTCTACGTATGTTTCTATAGATGGTCCTTCTCCTGTGTACACAATCCTAAATGTTTTACTCATGTTCCTATATATTGGGCCTCTCCTGGGGCACGAGTCCTTGGTGTTTTACGCGTGTTCCTATATATTGCCCTTCTCCTGTGGCTCTAATCCGCAATGTTTTATGTACGTCTGTTGCTATAGATTGCGCCTCTCCTGGGGCACGAAACCTTCCTAGGAGGTCCCAGGAGGTCCCAAGAGGCTCCTGGAGACCCCAGGAAGCCCCAGTAGGTTTCAGGAGGCCCCAGGAGGCCCCAGGCT
This sequence comes from Prorocentrum cordatum, assembly GCA_963575745.1. Classification (NCBI taxonomy): domain Eukaryota; class Dinophyceae; order Prorocentrales; family Prorocentraceae; genus Prorocentrum; species Prorocentrum cordatum. The sequence goes on from CAUYUJ010022559.1 coordinate 215,996, forward strand.
CATGCACAGAGACGCGCTTGTACTACTGAGGCTCATTCACACTCCAATTCATTCGCAGTTAGATTGATGTCCAGACCGTCACAACTGAAGCCCGTTAATATTCCAAAGCTCTTGCGCCTAGACATTCACGGCGGACAGGTCCATGCGAGTAGATGCACATATGGGGAGCTCCACGCAGTGAATAATTTCTTGTGCAGAGAAGCCCCTTCAGAGGTTTTCAGATAGGGCACTGGCGCCAGGTTATGTCAGCCCAGAATGCCCCTCGCCGCGGCCACGGAGGTGCTGGAGCCGAGTTCGTGAAACCACGATGTAGTTGCGCCAAACGATTTCGGGACACCTCGGGCCAGGAACGGTGCTGCAAATATAGCCCGGTGCAAGCTTCGGCCCCGTCCTTGAGGAACGCGTTTACTGATAAGTTTAGCTTTTGGGGAAGGGGACCTCCAGAATGCTCTTCGCCGCCACGGCTGGATTCCCATCGAAGTTCGGGCAGAATGTGCCCCAAAACAGGTGCAGGGTCGACTTTGGGACCCCCAGGCTCAGGACTTACCCAGACGTCCAAATACGATTTCCCGCAACTCTGACATCCCCGCGTCGTGAACAAAACCAAGACGACATGTTTTTCGAAGTTCTCAACCTATGGGTTTCCAATCTCCGAGATTACCGGGCCCCGGGATCGCGTAGGAGAGGTGTGCCGACATGGTCG
>CAUYUJ010022559.1:221698-364198 GCA_963575745.1 Prorocentrum cordatum
GCCCCCGAAGCTCGATCCCCCAGGCGGCGGTCATGCATATAGGTCCCCGCCTCGCAGTCGAGGCCTCCGTGGGCCCCCACAGCCAGGAGCGCCGCGAAGGCACGTGCGCACGTGCCGAGCGCTCGTGGCGCGAGGGCGGCTTGCTTCGCGCACTGGGGGGCATGTGCATGTGCGTGGCTGGGCGCGCTTGTCTACTTCGGGGTCCCCACGCCTGGACCCCCGACGTCATCTTCGTGGTTCCTTTATCAACTCCGACCCCCCCGGAGGTCTCGCCAGGGCGCCGAGAGCCATCGAAAACCGTCCGCCGTGCCCTGCTACTGCACCGAGGGGGCTCCGGGCACGCTGCTAGCAGAAAGCTCGGCCTCGGGAGTCCGGGGCGCTCCCCCCTCCGCACACCGCCGGCGTCGAGACAACGGTGTGTCGGTGCGCGCATGGCGTGGCCGCGCTCATCCCTCGTGCCGCTGGGCAGCGCCGGCTCGCCGTCCGTGTGCCCGGCGCGTGGTGCGGCGGGGGCGTCTGCTGAGGAATGCGCCCGGGAGGCTTCAGACGCTGGAGGAACCCTTATCTCATGAGGGCGGCGGTGATCTTCACGGCCACTCCACGACGGGAGTTCCGCCGGCTTCCAGCCCCTGGATTCCTCAGCCAAGGGTTCTTTATCCAATGCCCGTCGCTCCGCTGGAGGAACGAAAAACTACGCAAACATACACTTTCGGGAGTCCGCGCGGACCTGCGAGCGGTTATGTATTGTGCGGTTGTTCGTCTTCGAGCTGGGCATGTGAGCAGAGCCAGGAGGGAAAAACACGGCACAATTAATCGGAGAAAACATAGGAATTGGAGGGAAGACGAAAACACATAACATATAGGGAAAGATGGGGAATCCTGTTGATTGTGTCTATTTATTTGTGTGTCCAGGGGCCTCTTCAGTATTGTGCGGTTGTTCGTCTTCGAGTTGCGCGTGTGAGCAGAGGCCGCCCGCGTCTCCGTCTTCCTGGCCCCGTTTCGGCCCCAGCTATCCCAGAAGAGCCAGACGGGCTCGCGCTGTTCGGTGCCCGGCCCGCAGCAGTCCTCGCGACGCGACCCCCTCGCGACGCGACCCCCTCGCGACGCGACTCCCTCTCGACCCCCTCGGCGACGCGACTCCCTCACGGGGCGGCTCCCAACAGCACTGCGCCCCTCCCCCCGGGACGGGCTCCTCACCCCGAGCACGGTCCACAAGAGGGGCAGCCATCCCAGGGGTACCCTGGCATCCTCGCCTCCTCGGCCCATCCCTGGCCACATCCCTCGGCCGCGCCCCGCTCGAGAAGCTTCGGCACGGCCTTCCAGGGCCCTTCTTGCATCCTGAGCGCGCTTATAACGCGGGCTGGCCCAGGGGAACCGAGGATGACAGAAACACGAAAACTCGGAGGTCCGCGCGGGTGGTTCCTCGGATCCGCGCTGGACCCTCTCCCTGGCGTGCGGAGCGTGCCAGGGGCGGCGCCGGAGGCCCCATCGCCCATCGCCGATCCGAGAAATCCGCGCGGACCTCCGAGTTTTTATGTTTATGTCATTGTTCGTTTCTCTGTGACTGCAGGTTCTTCTTGACCGCCCCAGGGGCCCAGCGAGGGCTCCCAGAGGCAGAGCATCTCAACCAGAGTGTCCGCCGTGATTGCTTCACGACGCGAGGAGGATGAGTAGGAGGAGGAGGAGGAGGAGGAGGGGGAGGAGAGGAGGAGGAGGAGGAGGAGGGAGGAGGAGGAGGAGGAGGAGGGGAGGAGGAGGAGGAGGAGGAGGAGGAGGAGGAGGAGGAGGAGGAGGAGGAGGAGGAGGGAGGAGGAGGAGGGGGGGGGAGGAGGAGGAGGAGGGGGGGTCGTGCGGCGCCAGTTGCAGAAGGTAGGGGGCCCGCGCCTGCCCGCACCTCGCGTGCCCTCGGGGGGCCCCAGCTTCGGCGGCTCCCTCCACCACTGCGCCCACTCCTCCTGGTCCTCCTCCTCCTCCTCCTCCTCCTCCCTCCCTCCTCCTCCTCCTCCTCCTCCTCCTCCTCCTCCTCCTCCTCCTCCTCCTCCTCCTCCCTCCTCCTCCTCCTCCCCCTCCTCCTCCTCCTCCTCCTCCTCCTCCTCCTCCTCCTCCTCCTCCTTCCTCCTCCTCTCCTCCTCCTCCTCCTCCTCTCCTCCTCCCCCCTTCTCCTCCCCCCCCTGGCCCAGCGGCCCTCCTCCCCAGCAGAATCCCCTTCGCCCCGCCCCGCCGACTTCCCGCTTCTGTTCCCCTGCACCCCCCTGGTTGGAATCGTCCCCGTTCCCCTCTCCTCCGCTGCCCCTCCTTCCAATCGTCTCCGCATTCCCCCCTCCCCATCGTCTCCGTTCCCCTTCCCCCACGTCCACCCCGTCCTCCTCCTCCTCCTCGGCCCTCCTGGCTCGCCCCGCAATCAACTCCTCATACCCTCCTCGTCCCCTCGTCCCTGGTCATCAACATCCCCATCCTCTTGCCTCCCTCTTCCTCTTCCCAGTCGCCATCCGTGAACATCTTGGCCCCAGCTGTTTTGGCCCAGGCTCTGGATCTGCCGCGGGAGCGTGCGCCCGCAAAAGAGCACCGACCGCCCCCCCCAGCCGCTCGATTGAGATGGCCTCGTCGTCCAAGGTCGGAGAGCGTAAAGTGTGCACTCGCTCCGATCCCAAATCCCCTCGCGTCGTGAAATAAACACAACGGAAGATGTCTTATACACTATTTTTAACATCTGGGGGCCCTCCCTGGGCCCGGGGGGCCTCAAACATCGACTTGGGATGAAAAACTGGTCCCAGGGAATGGGTCGGGACCTCCAGGGGCCCGCGTTGTGAGCGAAGTGACGGCGTCGGGAGTTTGAGACCCTGGCTGGGCACATCCCTCTTGCCCAGGATCGTTGCATGCGCCCCCCTGCCCTGGCCAGGAAGGGCGCGTGCGCGAATCCCTTGGTCAGAGCGGGCCCAGCCGGGATCGGGACAGATGTGTACGGCCAGCGCCTTCCTGCAGAGGTGCTGCCGGCAGCTGGCTTGGCGATCCGAGAGCAAAGCAAGACACCTCAGAGGAGGAACAGGTAATTACCGATGCCGCTACCCTTGCCTCGTCTTCCCCTTTTGGGTGGCTTCCTAGGAGGCCTTCATCGCCACGGCTGGATTCGCTTCGAAATTCTGGTCGAACCCCACCCACGCAGAGGTCTCACCTCGGGAAGCAGCGGATATTGGCAGAACCGCAAACTTTCGGAGCTCCGCGAAGGTTTCTCCGATCGACGCTGGAGCCCCCTCGAGCGCGGAGCCCGCCTGAGGCGGCGCCGGAGTCGCCGCTACAGGGCCCCGAGCGCCGATCCAAGAAATCTGCTCGGAGCTTCGAAAAATATTATGCTTGTGTCATTGGTCCTTCGTCCACTACACCCATCAGAAATCTTAATCATCAGCATCAAGTTTCATGGACTCCTGACTTCGCTGGAGATAACCAAGAATCTGGATTTTGCCCCGATCGTGTTCTTGTTACCTTTTTGTCGTAGAGTTCCTGTACATCTGTACCTGGACTGCTGATAGAGAACGCCTGGAGTGAAGCCCCTTCTCCTAGCTTGAGGCTTCCTTAACTCAAAGCAGGGATGATCGGTACAGTCAACCCGCATAAGAAGGATGAGCAACCTTCCCAAGGGTACCCTTGCATCCTTGCCTCCTCGGTCTATCCTTGGCCGCTTCGGCTGGCCAGCCTCGTTCGAAAAACGCTCACGTGGCACTCCAAGGCCCTTGCATCCTCACCGCGCATCCTTGTTGTACGGGTTGCCTGCATCTTCTGGCTCCCTCGCTGCCCGTGCCGCTGCCTCCAGGCCTCTCCCGGGGCGACCAGGGACCCCGAGCGGCGAGCACGGCCTCTCGGCGGCGCGGGCCGCCCGGGAGGCCGAGGGGCCAACGCGCTCGGGCATCCGACGCCTCGGCCGCTGCCACGCGGGGCCCCAATCCGAGGCGGGAATTCATCCAGATCCACCGCCTGGAGGGTCAGTTTTCGGAGCCTCGGCAGGCGGTGGATGTGGACTTATTCGGGCCCCCGGGGGGCCGAAATACATCCACATCCACCGCCCGCTGGGGCACCAGGACGTCGGTTCCCAGGCGGTGGATATGGATAAGTCCCCGCCTCGCACCCAAGATAATCGAATGAGAAAAAGCGCCATAAGCATGACCTTTCGGACCGGCGAGCCTCCAGCCCGACTGTGTGTGTGTGTGTTCAAGACGCTGGGCGATCTTCACCACCCACCGAACCACCCCAACCCAACCCGAAGGCTCCAACCTGCCCTCCATTCAAGGTGGGGGGGCGCCGGGGAGCATTAGGAAAACACATGTGGAACCCGTACCCGCCCCAACCCGAAACTTGGGTCTTCGGGTTAGGTTGGGGTGGTCTGGTAGGCAGTCAGTTCAAGACGCTAGGCGATGTTTTGCCTTATTGCGGAGGCCTTACGTCGACTGGACGTAAGAGTGACCTTTCGCCAGAGTGAGCTCTGGTGCGGGCCCAAATGGGGTCCCCCGATCGCTGACCGCGAAGCGGATTAGCGGCGGCTTGCGCGCTTGGTTCTGGCCCCCTCGCGCCCCCCACTGAAGCCGCGCACCAAAAATCATTCTTGCCTGGTGTCACTCTGGCAGATAAACCAGGACACGGAAAACCAAGTTAACGACATCCTTTCCTGCAAAGTCACGTTTTTCAGTACCCATGCATGTTTTGTTTGCTGCACTGCAGGATTCGGGAGTGTGTCCGGGTTTAGGGGGGTCTTGCAGGCTTTTGAGGCTTGTGTCCAGGTTTATTTTGAACATGTTGCAGTGCAGTATATTGTTCGTGCCGCCGTTGGGACAAATTGGTTTCGAGGGATGTTGGGTGTCCGGGTCTAGCGTGTCCGGGTCTACGGGGCCCTGACTCTTGGGAGCCTCTTGGGGGCCTCGTTGGTGGCCTCGGCGATTTGCCTCATTTCGGGCCTCGTGACCCTCACGGACCGATCTGGCTCGGCAAATGCCGCAAAAAGATTGGGTCCAGAGCTCCAGTCGAGATTTTCGCGGGGTCGCATTTCTGTTCGCGGCGTCGGATCTCCGAGGACGCCTGATGCTCGGGTGTAGGTCGGGTCTCGGGGCTCAGATAGCGCTTCCAGGATCTCACCTGGGAGTCCGTGAGAGAAGTCCAGCCTTGTGGAGGACGATCAATAGGGAGGAAGCATGTTGCCAACTAATGTCCAGATGTCCAACACAGGCTTTAAACATGTAATACCTGGGGAAAAAAAGGTTTTAAACATGTGTATAACATTATTCTAGCATTTTAACTGCATGTTTAACTCAATGATCGGATTGTTAGGGTGTCCATTGTCATGCATCCGCAAATCCAGCCGTGACGGCGAGGAGCCTCCCAGAGGCCGCCAGAAGTATGAAGCATGTGCGGAACCCCCTGCCCTCCTAGACACCGGACGTCGTGCTTTTTTGTTTGTTTGCTTTGTAGTTTCTCCTCCCCGCCCCCTCGTGCATCGCGGTTTACTTCGCATCTGTATGTCCTGCACATGCTCTTTCCGCCAGCGCAGTCACTCTGCCTAGCCGCCGACGCCAAAACATTGGTTTTGCAACGCGGACCCCCAGAGGTCTCGACCCATGGCTAGGGACGGGCTCTTTTCATCCTGAGTTGTTCTCTGACGGTCCATGGGTCTGGACGCCCGAGATGGGCACGGAAAGAATGGGTACAATGCCCAACAGCAGTTCCTGTCCACTTTGAACAGGACTCGCTGTCCGCGCCGCCGCGGCCCGTGTCCATTCGAGACAGAAGGCCGCTTGCCCAACAGCGGCCGCTGTTGGTGTGGGACAACATTTGCTGTTGGGCATTGTACCAAATTTTTCCGTACCCATTTCGGGCGTCCAAAATGGGGGGGTGGGCCTCCCAGGAGGCAGACCAACACCAGGCGCTCCGCTGCGCTCCTTCCTCGCAGCGATGCCACGCCTGGGCCCGCCCTCGAAGCATCGGAGTGGGAGTATGTGTGTCTCTGTGTTTGCACGCAGAGATGCACACGTGCATGGGCGCATTTGAACGCAACGTAGTCCCAGACATCTGGCGTCTCGATTTTGTCGAGGCACGGGCCCCCGACCTCTCGACCACTTCCCCGGGACCGGTTCTTCATCCCGAGTCGTTCTTGGACGGCCCCGAGGCCCGTGCGAGGGCCCCGCGAGCCCGAAGACGACGACCCTTGTCTCGACTTCTTCGACACGCCCGCTGCGGCTTCCTTCCGAGGTGATGGGGGCAGCCTGCGCGGCCTTCGCGGCCGCGCAAGCCTTCGTGGGCGCCCCGGCCGGCGCCGGCGCCCGGGGCAGCCTGCGAGCGACCGTCGCGCCCACGCTGCGGCCGGAGGCCCTGGCGACGCCCACGAAGGGGGTTGGCGTTAAGTCGGGCGGGTGCCTCTACAGGATCATTGTTCAAAAAATAGTAAAGAATCGGTCGGGGGACGATTTGTTCACCATTTTTGAATATTGGTGGTGCATTTTTTGAGTATTTCTTATTTTTCGCCCAACATCCCCCTGTCGGGGGACATGCCTGACCTAAGGTTGGCGCGAGGGAGCAGCCCAGAGGAAGCGATGTACGGATACCATCTGCCCTCGTTTCCGCCACGTTGGGCCTCCTGGGAGTTTCTCGTCGCCACCGCTGGATTCGCCTCGCCATCCTGGTAAGGGCGCGCCCCGGGAGAAGTCCGGGGAGCAGCGGCATCGGCTTCTAGGCTTCCCAGATGGGGTCGGAGTGGATGGGGTCGGAGGATCGCGCCGCATCGCTGATACATCGACGAAGTATCGCCGATGCAACGCCGAGGCGGCTCGATCTGAAGCCCGATTTGCTTCACGTCGACGTCGCCCATGCATCGCCGACGTCGACGACGCACTGCCAGTGCATCGCCGATGCATCGCCGATACTTCGTCGATGTATCGGCGATGAGATTCGATCCGCCGACCCCATCTACTCCGACCCCGTCTAGGAGGCCTCTGGGTTTCTTTTTTGGTTTCCACAGGGTAGGGCTTTTCAGAGGGCGACGGGGGTTCTGAGAAGGCAACGGGTTTTCTTAGAAGCCCGTCTGGCGTCTGAGGAAATTCTCCAGGCAGCTGCCAGGGCCTCCTGAAGAAGGTACCTGCCCCAGAGATCCAGCGCATTGAAAAATCGAGACGCAGGTGTTTTGCAATTTTCGGCCTCTGGGGGCCCTCGCGGGGCCCTGGGACTGTCAACAAAACGACTCAGGATTAACCACGGTCCTGGGGTATGCGTCGAGACTTCTGGGGACCCCGTATTGCAAAATTGTTCGACGTTGGATCTCTGGGGCCGTCGCAAACGCCCCTCCGCTCACGAGCCAGAATCACACCCCGACCCCCGACCACGACGGGGATGAGGCAGACTTGCCGAGTGTGTGTCGCGAGTGGGGCTGAGGCATTGGGGAACGGCCCACGCTCGAGCGCCTGCCTCGAAGGCCGCCAAAGCTTCCCCCCCTCCCCCCGTCCCTGCACCCGCCTGTCAGGGATGCCCACGGGTGCCGGCGTCGTGGGCGGGGGTGTTTTCCTCGGCCATCATCCGCCGTCTTCGGACTTAGAAGCCCACCCCTTCGGTAGCAACTCGTGGGAGCCTTGTATATTCTCGCAGCTCCGTCTTTGCATTGCGCTCGCGTGCGCTAGCGTCTGGCAATCGATGAGGAAGCGTCGATTTAGCGTCGAGTAGCGTCGACTAGCGTCGGTCTGCTTCGATCCGCAGGAGCCGGCAAGACGGCATGCGAAGCTCACGCGAGTTGCTACAGAGTTCTTGTGGGCGGCACCCGTAGGCCGGCGCTGGCGCGCCGGCGTCGGGCAGCGGAGCGCTCGCCGCCCTCGCGGTGGGCTCGTTGGTCGCGGCCGCGGCCTCGCGCGGCGCGGTGTACCGCCGCGCGGAGGCCCGGAGGAGAATCGGCAGCAGACCCCGCAGTTGCGGAGAAGAGCGATCCGGGGCAGGGGTGGGGGGTGGCAGGCTCGGGGGGGGGGGGGCATCGAGTTCCCATCGCCCATTGGTCGCCGATGGGGGCCTGAGGGCTCACCCTGTCCAGGACCGTGCGGAGGCCCCCCAGGGCTTACCTGCGGCCTCAAGGGGTTCCTGGGAAGTTCCCAAGAGGGCTTCGAGAAGCGGAGGACGAGGAAAGAGTCACATGGGAACGAGGGAGAGGAAGAGGAAAGAGGAGCAAAGGGAGGAAGGATGGGAGAAGAACGACGTGAGCGAAAACAGTAGCACCCGGCAGTTGCGGATAAGAGTGAGGGGGCGGCGGGATCGTCGGCAGTCTGCAAGCCTCTGAAGAAGCCCGCCGCAGGCGCCCCGGTTTCTCCAACACATTCCGCAACGAACCCGCCGCGGGCGCCGATTTTCTCGTCAAAGCAACATGTGTGGGTCGCGGGTAGGTCGCGGGGCGGGTCGCGGGGTCGGTCGCGGGGTGGGTCGCGGGTTGTGTCGCGGGTGAGTCGCGCGGGGGTCACGGGGACGGGAGGACAACAACAACACTCAGATTCAGTGTGTTCGCCCACCTCTGCTCGTGTGTTTTTCAGCATGAGTGCCTCAAACATTTGGTACCCCGCACGCTTCGTCTTCGATCGTGCCCCCACCTGGGGGTATCTCCCCCTTACCTTCCACGTGTAGCTGTAAAGTCGGGCGTGCCCCTCTACAGGAGGAGTATTCGAGAATACTCAAAACAAATATCATGTGGACGATGTTCCATGCTCTTTGCACGATGTTTGATTATTGTGCGAGTCTGTTTTATTTTTCTTCCAACTCTGCCTGTAGGAGGACATGTCCGACCTCATTGCCGCTGGATCAGCTTGTAAGACAGGGGAAGGGAGGGATGAGAGACGAGGGGAGGCAGAAGGATGGAACAGGAGAGAGAGAGTCTGCGGCAAGCGAGGGGGGTAAACGCGAAGGAGAAGGCCTTCTCAGAGGGCGGCCGGACCCCTGAGAAGTCCTCATGCCTTCTGAGAAGTTTTTTGTGTGTTTTCGGGGAGGGTGTCGCAAACTTGTCAGAAGGCCGGGGGGCTTCAGACAAGATGCCCAGGAGGGTGTCAAACTTGTCCGGGAGGGTGTCGCGCTTCCGGGTTAGGAGCAGGAAAACAAACAGCAGAAGCAGACGGGGGGGTCGGACGGGCGGACCCTGACGGGTGGCCCCAGACGAGAGCGCGTTTCAAGTCAATGTGAGGAAATATCCCGCGTGATCCGTACTTGCGGTAGTTCGGAGGCCGACAACAAATTCTGAGGCGCAAGACTTCCCCTTGTAAGAAGCATGGTGGGAGTCCTAGGACGGGCACTGCATTGAAATAGCACAAGGGGCACCAGATGGGGGGGAGCAGCGATTCTGCTTGAGATGTCAGAATTCAACCACAACAACAATACTTTTAAGACTGTTCGTTCTCCTATGCTCGCGTGTCCCCCATCATGTGTATCCCAAGCCCTCGATACCCTCCACTCTCTTTGTCTTCTTCGATCGTACCACCTTGAGGGTATCTCCTTCTTATCTGCCAGGTGTAGTTGGAGCAGCCCATATAATAGGATAAGGGGAGGAGAAGGGACTGGACAAGGGCAAAGGAAAATGGATGGAACACGAGACATGTTAGAACGAGGGAGTTTAAACCAGGAGAAAAAAAGCTGCATAATCAGACGGGCGGGCGGACCCTAACAAGCGGGTCGGGCGGGCAGGCCCAGACGGCGGGGCAGAGCGGGCGCGATGCCGAAGTAAATCGTGAGGAAGTCCAGAGCGAGAGCGTGATTCCTGAGTGTTGAGGGCGCGGCGTCTGAATACTTTGCGTCTGAATAATCAAGCTGCGAGAAACACGGTTCCAGATCAAATTGAGAGGAAGCCCAGCGCGAGAGCACGATTTCGAATATATTGTGGGGAAGTATCAGGCGGGATTTGTTGTTGTGGTAGTTCGGAGGCCAAGGGGTCAATCTGAGCTTCGAGATCTGATTCCTCAAGACAGAGTCCAGCCCTGGGAGGGGCACTGCAATGGACAAAACAAAGCGGGCACCAGAGGGGGTGGATCAACAATAAGTATCTACAATTTTTATCAACAGCAGTGCTCCCGTTTAGGAGTTTTCACTTCTTGCTGAGGAGGGCTGATGTGGCGTCCGGCGGCTATGTTGCCGCCGCCGCCCCGCCGCCTAGTCGCCGCCCGTCGTCTTGGCTGGTGTGGCGGTCTGGCGGCTCTGTTGCCGCCGTTGTCTCCTTGTCGCCGCCTTGTGACCGTCTGTGGCCTGGGCCGGTGTACCAGTCCATCGGCTGTGTTGCCGTCGTCGACGCCCCGTCGCCGTCACGTCGCACCGCACATGGACGGCACACCACATAGATTGCAGAACAAACATTGCGCACCACATAGATAGCACCACATATATTCTCTTTTCTAAAAACAGAATAGACTCTCCCCCCCCAGGGTTTATCGGTCCGACTTGTCGTAGTGCAATTTGCACATGGTCCTGCCCCATCGTCCATCCTGAATATAAATTCTTACCATCCCAGCCGAGCTGGTATCGACCCCCCCCGCCATCTTCTGCAACAAGTACTATGCGCGCGAACTCGTTTATCAAACAATCAGCCGTTTTCAAGGATCCCTTGCAAAAAAACATGCGACGAAGTGCGCACACGCGCGTCGTCGCGCGCGCATGCCGAAGTCCTTCAACAACTTTTGGCTTCGGAAGGATTTCAAAATCGAGTGTCCACAAAACACATAAACTACACATAGCCAAAAATTGCGTGGGCGCGCGCCGCTGCGAATTCCTTAGAAAACCAAGTTTGAAACGTGCTACTAAACGGGCTTCGCGCGCGCATGTCGAACTCGTTCAAACGCCCTTGCGCGCGTGCCGTCGCGAGAATCCCTGTGCAAAAAATGAAACGACAAGCACACGCGCGCGTCGTTGCGCGCGCATGCCGAAGTCCTTGCACAAACCTTCGGCTTAGTAACGATTCGAAAACGAATGTCCAACACATATTCAAATCACATTAGGTTTCGCAACATCAGTTTTCAAAAAAGCTTGCGGGCGCACTGTTGCAAATTCTGGAGAAAACCATAGGTGTTTCAACATCTTCACGGAATTCTGCCAAATGCGCCTCTGGCGCCGCATGCCGACATTCGCACGCCCTTGCGCGCGTGCTAGGGGGGCACGATCCGTGTAACATAAAACCATGCGGGCCACTTTCGCGCGTCGGCCGCGCGCGAATGTCGAACTATTCCCAACACCTTCATCGCCGACGCGGGGACGCCGTCGTCGTCGTCGTCGGCGTGTTCAGCATCGGCGGCGCCTTCGTGGGTGCGAACATCGTCCCGAACATCGCTAGCATCACCATCGCGTCAACCGTAGTCGGCGTTGCCATGATACCGCGCCTGCCCAAATCGCCGACTCGCAGTGAAGTGCCCGCTGGGCTGCGCCCAGAGGTCAACACCACCGCGGCCGCGTCGGTGGCGCCAAACTGGCTGGCCGCTGCGCGCGCGTGCTGGGGTTGGCGCGGCCGTAGAGATGCGCCGGCCAACGCCAAGCATGCATCGCAATCGCCACCGCATGAGTTTTGCAAACCAAGTTGCGGGTGGTTGGGTGGGATGATTGCACGAGCATGGAATGTGTCAACTCATGGGTGAAGATCATTTGCGCCACATAGATTGCACCACGTATATTGCACCATTTTAGTCACACCAAATGTTTTCACCAATTATATTGCGCAACTTCGATTGCACAACATAAATTGCATCATGTCGAATGCACCACATCGGTGTGTATACGTACATTGCACCACCTAGGCTGGCCCCCATATGTTGAACAACATACTTTGCACCACATCGGTTGCACCACATGAAATGGCGAAGTCCAGGCATGTGCACGCAGATCTCATATTAAACCTTGTATATAGCACAGCAGGGAGTGCACCACATACATTGCCCAACATAGGTTGCACCATTGATACAGGACAACATCGATTCCCTTGTTTTGCCAAATTGATATACCACCTCTTCCCCCCGGGATTCTCGATCCACCCTGGGGATGTGCAGTTTACATATGATTCTGCCCCATCGTTCATTCGGGATATGAACGCATACCGTCCCAGCTAAGCCCGGTCCCTTCCAATCATCCTCGTCAAATGATATTGCGTTCGGTCTCGTTTATCATCAACCATCCACTTGCAATAATCTCTCGCAAACATTCGGAACACATGCGCGCGCGCATGGTCGCGCTTGCGTGCCCAACATTTAAAAAGTCATGTGTAGCGTAGGGGGTTAAAAAAACCGAGCGTCCCGGAAACATATAACACTTCATATGGTTTCGCAGCATGTTTCAAACAGTCCTGCGCGCTTTTGCGAATTCGCAAATAGACCACCCGTTTCTTCAACACTTTCACCACATGCGACCAAGCGGGCCTGTCGCGCGCGCATGTTGCAATCATTGGACCTGCCCTGCGCGCGTGCTGGGGGCACTGTCCCTGTCAAAGAGCACGATGTGTTCAATCGCGCGCGTCGGCCGCGCGCGCGCATGTCAAAATCCCCCCTGGACCCCGTTTTTTATCACCGACGCGTGGACACCATCATCGTCATCGGCGTTCTCAGCATCGGCGCTGTCATTGGCTTTGCCGTCGTCAATGTCATCATCGTCGCCAGCATCGCTACTATCGTCATCGTGTCTGCTGTCGTCGACGTCGCCGCGCCCGCCCGAGCCACCGACTCGCACTTCAGCGCCCGCGCGTCAGCATGGCCTGTGAAACGCGCTGGGAAGCCCCCAGCGGTCCGCGCCACCGCGGCCGCGTCGGCCGCGCCAGACTAGCTGGCCGCTCTGCGCGTGAGCCTGCGCGCGCTGACGGAGCCGAAGCGGTGCGCCAGCCAGCGCCAAGCATTCATCGCAATCGCCGCCGAATGGGTTTTGCAAAGTGGGTGGCTGGCACGATTGCGCGAAACGTGGAGTTGACATTTTTCCATACGAACGAAAATCCGTTATTCCGCTTCGGTTCTCTTTTCTAAAAAACAGAATAGAATCTACCCCTCCCCGGCGTTATCGGTTCACCTTTCCGATATTTAAATCATATATGATTATGACCACATGTCCATTTTAAATATGATCACTATCCCAGGGGGGCCGGTATCCCCCCATGAGGTTCCTTTTGTAAAAAGAAAAAACACTATGCGGTGACACTGTTTGCTTTAACATCGCACTTTTTCGCGAATCCCTTCTGCAACATATGCGACGAAGTGCACACGCGCGCGTCGTCGCGCGCGCATGCCGAAATCCTTCAAAAAACCTTTGGTGCCGGAGGGATTTCGCAATCGAGTTTCCAGAACACATACAAAAATTCATGGTTTCGCAACACAGGTTTGCTGAAAAAGCTTCCGCGCGAGCTCTTGCGAAATCTTAAGAAAACCATTTGGTTTTCCAAGATCATCAGGACATGCTAGTAAACGGGCTTCGCGCGCGCGCATGTCGAAATCTGTCGGACGCTCTTACGCGTGTGCCGTCGCGAGAACCCTCTGCAAAAAACGGGACGAAGTGCAGACGCGCGCGTCGCCGCGCGCGTATGCCGAAAACCTTCAAAACCCATCGGTTTCGGAAGGATGTCAAAATCGCGTGCCCGAAAAACCTACAACAAATCCAAGGTTTCGCAACACGGATTTTCAACAAAAGCGTGCGCGCGCTCTTGCGTCGTCGCAGTCGTCGTCGTCGTCGTCGCCGTCCTCCCTCTTCCCGCGTCGTCGTCGTCGTCGCCTACGTCGTCCTCTGTCTTTCCTCGTGTTCGTCGTCGTCGTCCTCTTCAGCGTCGTGGTCGTTTCCGTCGTCGTTGTCGCCGTGGTCGTCCTTCCTCCTCCTCCCTCGTCGTCGTCGTCGTCGTCCGTCGTCGGCGTCTCGTCGTCGTCTCTCCTATCGCGCCGTCGTCGTCGTCGTCCTCGTCGTTGTCGTCGTCGCCGTCATCCCTCCTCCCTTGTCGTTGTCGTCGTCGGCGTCGCCGTCCTTCCTCCTTCTTCGTCGTTGTCGTCGTCGCCGTCATCCCTCCTCCCTCGTCGTTGTCATCGTTGTCGTCGTTGTCGCCGTCGTCGTCCTCCCTCCTCCCTCGTCGTCGTCTTCGTTGGCGACGTCGTCGTCGTCTTGGTCGTCGTCGGCGTCGGCGTCGTCGTCGTCTTCGTCGTCGCCGACGTCGGCGTCGTCGTCGTCGTCGCCGCCGTCGTCATCGTCGTCGTGGGTTTTGCAAACCAAGTTGCGGGTGGCTGGGTGGGATGTTTGCAAGAGCGCGGGATGTGTCAACTCGTTTGGTAAAATCAATTGCACCATTCATATTGCCCCGCATCTATTCCATCACGTAAGTTACACCACGTAAGTTGCCAGAAGCATACTGTTTTGAGCCCGCGTTGGCTTACATGTTCGGAAAGAGATCCGACAATCGTTTTAAAACTGTTCGGTCTTACCTGTTCGTGTGTCATAGAAGATTTCTATCCCGAGCCGTCGATACTTGCTTTCTTCGTCTTCGATCGTACCCCCCTCTGTTGGTGTATATATTCCTTACCCAAAACAGGGAAGGACAGAGGATGGACGGGACAAATGGGAAGGAGAAGGTTCGGCCACGAGAGAGATCATCATAATGAAGTTATGAGCAGGGCAAGAATTGGCAGAACTAGACGGGCGGGTCGGGCGGTCGTACCCTAACGGGCGAGTCGGGCGGGCAGGCCCAGACGGCTGGGTCGAGCGGGTGGGTCGCTGAAGCATCAGTCCGGCATGGATCACGAGTTAGGATCGAGCGACAGCGCGATTCCCAACTTGATTGCCAAGAAGTCCACAGCGGGCGCGTGATCCCTGAATGCCTGATTGTCGAGGGCGCGGTGTTACAATGCATGTGCAGGATGTCCCACGCGAGAGCGCGATTTCTGTTTGAGATGTGGGACGTCCCGCGCGGGAGCGCGACTGCGAATACACTGTGAAGCATTATTAGGCGGGGGGCCGTTGTTGTGGTAGTGCAGGTGTTACGTGACAGCACAGTCTGAGGCTCAAACCCTTCCTCATAATTATTCGGGCGAGGGACGCAACCATATGCAGTTGTGAGCACTGCGCCTGTGAATATCGGCTTCAGTGGAGCACTTTGCGCGGCCACGGAGCGTGTGAGAGGTGTGCCGCTATGGGCTTGGGGGCGCATTTGGGCCCTGTCGTTGACGCTTCCGGTGGAATCCCCTGCGGGGCCACGAAGCGTGTAAGCGGTGTGCCGGAATTGGCCTGGGGGGCGCATGCGGGCGCTGCCATTGAGGCTGTCGGTGGAAGTCCCAACAGGGCCACGGAACATCTGAGGGGTGTGCCGAAATGTGCAAAGGCAGGCACGCGGGCCTTGCCACTGAGGCCTGCAGTGGAGCTCCCTATGGGGCCTCGAAGCGTGCGAGGGGAGTTCCAAAGTTAGCTTGGAGACGCACGCGGGCTGTGCCATTGGGCCTTCGTTGGAGCTCCCTATGGGGTCCCGAACGTGTGAGGGATGCGCCGACATGGTATGGGGGACCGCATGCAGTACCCCCCCATTGAGGAATTAGTTGGAGTTTTCCCCGATGTGGCTACCACGACACGTGTGAAGAGTATGCCGACATGGCTCAGGGACCGCATCACTCACTTCGGGCCTTAGTTGGGGCTTCCTTAGGGGCCACCACACGTGTGAGTGGTGTGCCGAAATGGTTGGGGGACCGCATGTGTTCCCCCCTTCTCCCCTGGGGCCTCAGTTGTGGCTCTTCATGGGGCTACGGAACGTTTGAAGGGTGTGCCGACATGGACATGCGGAGGTCAGAGGTAGGGATGGGAGGAAGGAGCAGGGAGGTGGGAGATTAGGTGAGATGAGGTGACGCGGGACGTTGTCTTTCCAAAACGAGGGCCCAACACCACAGGATGGTTGGGATAACAGGGCAGATGGTGCGCAGGTGCGCAGTCAGGTGGCGGAGTAAGGTTGCGCACCGTTCCAAGGCTACCTTTGCTTTGATTGGCGACTTTCGCTGGCCAGCCCCGTTCGCGAAACGCCAACATGGCCCTCCCAGGCTCTTGCATCGTTACCGTGCATCCTTAATATGCGACTGTAAGACCGTTCGGCCCCTTCCATTCTGATAAACATCAGCTGCTGGGAGGTCCGTGCGGGTTTCTTGGCTCGGCGCTGGACCCCCTTGGCAGCGCTTTTGACGTCGATCGAACAGATCCGCGTGCACATCCCTAAAGTTGATGCTGACAGTCGGCGCCAACAAATGTGACGTCGGCCTGCCGGCAGGGGCGCCGCGGACACTTCTTACCCCAGAAAGCCCCATGGACTCGCAGAAGCTCTGTGGCACCGCACTCCCGCAAGTACAGACAGATAGTGTTCCCCGAGGTTCCCCCCAAACGGTGTTTGCGCTCAGAGGTTCTTGCTCAGCTTTCTTCAGTAACTTGTTGGGCATGTCGGGTCTCGCCGCGATGCCGCCCGTGCCGCCTCGTGGGTGCCTCGTGGGGGCGTGTCGCGCTCGGGGTGTGCGTTGGGTGTTTGTCACGTTGCCGTCATTGCCGCCTCGGGGGCGCCCCGTGCCGCCTTTGTGGGCGCCTCGGCGGCGCGCCGTGCCCCTGAGTTTGCACGACGTAGTTGTTTACCACACGGCGTACACGCTATGCCTTACACCACGTAGCTTGCACCGCATAGGTTATGGTTCACTCCGCATAGCTCACACGACGCAGCGTACACCGTGTAGTTTGCGCCGCACAGTTTCCACCCCGATAGTCCACACCACATAGCTTACAACAGCTGTCACCACGTAGCTTGTGCAGCAACAGTCAGTGCAGTGACGCACTGTGTGGTGCCCACGGTGGAAAACATCTCGTATCAATAGTTCCAATCGTACATGCCCGCTGTATGCAGTGGTCTGCTTCTCTAGAGGCGGAGGAGAAGCCCGCGAAGGCGAAGAAGGCGAAGAAGGACTTCGAGATCGAGTTCATCCCCCGCCCGGAGGACCCAGCGCGCAGAGTCTTCCCCAGAGTTGCGCGCAGGTGGCCTCTGCCGGAGGGTGGGTCCACGCCGTTCCCGGCAAGGCCCCCAGGGGCAGTGCGATCCGCGCCCGGGAATTTGAGAGCGCCCCAAACTTCAGAGAAGGAAGAGATACCGTCCCTGATCATTGGATGCCCGTATTTTCTGGTCGCGGCCGACGAGATCGGTCGCTACCGAGCTTGCTTCAAATTCGTGTATCGGTCGCGGCCGACTCGCTTCGCAATCGGTTGCGACTGATCGGTCGCGACTGATAGGCCGCGATCGGTCGCGACCGGTCGCGACTGATTTTTGAATCGGTCGCGAGCGGTCGTGACCGACTTGGACTGCCGATCGGCCGTTACCAATCGCGACATAACAAAACACGGTATCCAATCATTCGGGGATGCCGCTTCCCGTCCAGCATGTCCCTCGGCGCCACGGCTGGGTTCTCCTCGAAATGTTGGTCAGAACGCACCCCGGGAGAGGCCCGAAGGGTCAAGGCATTTGGTACCTCGTTGTCCCTTCGCCCCCCAGACTACGCTCTGGGGCGGCTGAGGCCAGCCTGGACTGCATGCGAGGGCTGTCTGCGCGCAGCCCAGAGCCTTGCCGAGGACCTCCTGGAGTCGCCTAAGTTCCCGATGTTCATGGGGGGCACCAACGGCTACATGTCCAAGGGCACGCGCGAGCGCCACGCCATCACGTGGACCGCCAAGGAGGCCTTCGTGTTCGAAATGCCCATCCTCGGCGTGGCGGTCATGAACAAGGGTGAGAACCTGTGCTACTTTAGGAAGAAGGAGCAGTGCATTGCCCTCGGCAAGCAGCTCCGCAAGATGAAGATTGAGAACTACAAGATCTACCGCCTCAAGAAGGACGGTACCGTCCAGTTCATGCACCCGGCCGACGGCGTGTTCCCAGAGAAGGTGAACAAGGGCCGCGTGCAGGTCAACGGCCGCCCCTTCAACATCGGCCAGAGCCCGAAGCAGGTCGAGCTCAAGTACACCAAGTACGACGAGAAGACATACGAGGCAGACCACCTGACCACACTGTTCGTGAAGGCCCGCTGCGAGGCCTTCTCCGACACCGAGAACCTGTACGCCCTGCCCAACACCGGGCAGGAGGACTCCGCCTCGAAGGCGGCCACGGCCGCCATGGGCGGCAGCCTGTGAGCGGCAGCCTGTGGCCGCGCGCGAGCGGCGAGGCACCTGAGCTCCTCTGCTCTGGGTGTGCTGGCGGCGCTGCTCCCGCGCCTACAGGGCGCGACCCCGCCGTGGAGCAGGGGAGCGTCGACGGGATTTTTATACGGGCCTCGCGGCTCAGGGTGACAGAAAAGCGTGCTGCGAGTCGCATTCCGATTCCCAAGGGGGTGTCTGTCGGAGAACGCCAGCGACGGATGCTTCAGCACCGATCGAGGAACGTAGTCCGCCCTCCACACGTGTACCCACCGCCCTTGCCTCCACATGCCACACATGCGAATCCGGTGACCCTGTGTGCCCTGACGTCGGACGTCACAACCTCTTCGGGACGGCGTTCGGTCTGCGACCACTTGCGGACCCTACCCCTGCGGGTCCAATCGACGCCGGAGTATGGGACACCCTGCTGGGGTCCACCTGGCTGCAGACGCCCCTCGAATCTTGATGCCCCGGCTGGAGTTTCAGAAGTCCAACCTTCCGTCGTGATAGATCTGTCGCCATGAATCACATGGGTCCTGAGGGAAACGGGCCCTGATATTGTTATTGGTTGTTGGTTTCCTGGGGCCCTCCACGGGCTGGCAGCCTGTCGTAAAACGACTCAGGGCGACAAGCTGGTCCTGTGGAAAGGCCCCAGGGTCCAGAACCCGCTTCCCTCAGCACCCGTTTGGGCCCAAACCTGTTGTCGTGGAGGCGCCCTGCTCGCTCCCTCAGGGGGCGCGCCAGCTCCCACGAGCGGCGAACGATACCGCGGGTACGCGCTCGCACGGATACGTTCTGCGCGGAGCATCCGCAACACACAAACTCCCCGTATCCGCGAGGCCGTGGACACGGATATGGCTTTTCGCTTACGAAGCTTGGCATATCACCGCCCGAGGCCCTCATGACCCCCCTCCAGGAGGTCCCCGCGGGACAGGGCGGGTCGTCGAACCCAGAACCCGGTCGTGAAGAGAAACTCACACAGAGGATGTTTAGAAGTCTTCGGCCTTTGGGGGTCCTCGCCGGGCCTTGGGACCGTCAAGCAACGACTCGGGATGAAAAGCTGGTCTCGGGGAATGGGTCGAGACCTCCGATGGTCCGCATTAGGAGAAAAAAGAAAAGAAAAGAAAAAACGACGTCTGGGAATGGGAGAGGGGGGAGGAGCCTTTCGTTGGCTCTTGGATGTTTCCTCGCCTCGGGGTTCGAATGAAGGACATCAGCGACACTGGGAGGCCACGCTGTTGCAAGGGGGCGCTCCTGACTGCGAGTCCGCAGGACCATGCCGAGGCCGCATCACGCCGCCGTCCTCCGAGGGGTGCGCTTTCCAGCAGTTGCGCCTCGTCTCGAGGCAGCTCCCGCGAGATGTCCTCCCGGGCGGCCGTGGGAGGCCAGAGCTACGACCCGAGAGCCGCCGGGCTCCGAGGGGGGCGAGGCCGGCTGGGGCCACGAGAGATCTCCCAGATGCCATGCCCCAGCATCGCTTGACCAGTCCCTGACCTCATCCTGATCCCCATCCCGACCCCCGCCATCTTACCGCCCCAGTTGGGGATATCATATCCCCAACTGCCGCATCTGGACCTGTCTCTACATGTCTGCGAAATGTAGAGGCAGGTCCTTCCTGCCCCAGATTGATTGGCGTTTTGTCGCCGAAAGCTTCGCCAGTAGAATGTCATTACGGAGATATGCCTCTCGAACCCCCAAGGGAACAGCATCTATGGTCCAGGGTCTGGGGCCCCCCCATCCTCCCCCCCAATGGGTATGCCATCGGCCCCCCCCCCTCCCCCCCGAAGGGTCCCTCCCCCACTCCCACCTGTGGATGTGGTGTGGTTGTGGTGTGTTGCTGTGGGTGTGTGCGGGGTGGCGCCATGGTCCTCCTCCCCTCCCCCCCCCTCCACCCCCTGTGGGTGCGGTGTGGGTGTGGCGTGTGGCTGTGATTGGCGTCATGTTGACAGCTCCGGTGCTCGACGTCGTCGCCGTCGCCGAGGGTGGTGCCGTCGACGTCGTCGTCGTCGTCGTCGTCGTCGTTGTCGTCGTCGTCGTTGTCGTCGTCCCCGCTCCCCTCGAGTCGCTCCCCGGGCCCCGTCTCGCCTCGCCCCCGCCGCCGCGCGCGCGCCTCGGGCCGTGGTGCGCTGCGGCGGAGTCGGGCCGAGGCAGGAAGGCCGAGGTCGGTTCGGGGAGGGTGCCCTACAGGAGGAACAGTTAAGAATAGTCAAAAAATAGTATGGGGACGACTTGTCTTACTATTTTTCAATACTCCTCCTGTAGAGGGACGCGCGGTGCGATCCTCCGACCCTATCTTCTCGGACCCCATTTAGGAGGCCTCTATTGTCTGTTCTGTGTGCTTTGGCCGGCGGAGGGTTTCATGTTCTTGAGGGATGCTCTTCTGGCGTGGGTCCGACCGTAGCCCCCCTTCTCCCCAGGCCCCCGGCGTCCTGACTTTTGTCCTAACGTCGACTCCCAAAAAGAGGTCCCGACACATTCCCCGTGACGGGCTTCTCAACTATTGAGCCGTTTCTCGACGGTCCCGAGGCCGAGGCCCGGTGGGGGCCTCCAAAGGCCGAAAACAGCGACACCCCCCCCGGCGGGATGCTTTCATGACTCGAGGATAGGGGTCGACTTATCCCCTGCTAGAGGGGGGTCTGGGAGCCCCCTTGTCCGGGCCCCCCGTCCTCAGCGCCTCCGGGGCGGCGGCGGCCTGGCGGACCCCCTTGCAGGCCGGCCCCTCCCGTGACCGGGCCGCTCGCCTCGCTCCATGGAGCGAGGCGGCGAGGACGTGGGCCTCGAGTCGTCCTGCAAGGCGTGGGCCTCTGGTCGTCACGGGAGGGGGTCGTCACAGACGGGGTCGGTCTCGCTGCGCCCGAGTGGGGACCGGTGAGGTCGATACCGGTGCGGTCCGCGGAGGCCTCCGGAAGACAACACAGAGCCCAAGCCCTCCAAAATTCGGAACTTCGATTATCGAGGTTGGAGTCTGGGGGTTGGCGTGCGTTCGGCTCCTCCCACGAAGTCGTAGGCGCAGGATGATGTAAGACCCTCTTGGCTTCGGCCAGGAGAGCTGTGCCCTATGCCAGAGCCCACGGTGGCCCTTGCAAGGCGCGATGGTGGTGTGTACATGCCTTCTGCATGCCCAGACGTCCGACAACGTGTTCTTTTCAATGCGCGGCGGCAGAGGTCCCGATCCCTCCCCCAGGGTTCATGTTTGAAGACCCCAGAACCCGATAACAAGCCTCATAGGCCGAAACCGATGAAACACGCCGGGATTGAAGACATCATACCGCGGGGGATCTGGGAATGCGTGGTTTTTATGTCATCGCTCGGGCCGCAGGCTGCCGTTGGGGACGACTCTGTCAACCCTGGAACGCTCTCGGCGAGGCCTCGAAAGCACACCGAGCCGGGAAAACTTCCAGGAACCAGCGAGACCTTCAGACATCTGGCGAAAACAACGAGAAGGAGGAGGAGGAGGAGGAGGAGGAGGAGCAGGAGCAGGAGCAGGAGCAGGAGCAGGAGCAGGAGCAGGAGCAGGAGCAGGAGCAGGAGCAGGAGCAGGAAGAGGGGCAGGAGGAGGAGAAGGAGGAGGAGGAGGAGGAGGAGGAGCAGGAGCAGGAGCAGGAGCAGGAGGAGGAGGAGGAGGAGGAGGAGGAGGAGGAGGAGGAGGAGGAGGAGGGGAGGAGGGGCAGGAGGAGGAGGAGGCGGCGGAGGAGGAGGCGGAGGAGGAGGGAGGAGGAGAGGGAGGAGGAGAAGGAGGAGAGGGAGGAGAGGGAGGAGGAGGATGTGCCAAAGCACACCGTCGGAGATCTGGGCAGCGCGGCTCGTCCGCAGGAGGCGTGCCTGGAGGTTCCGGCCGCTCTTCACCACGGGCATGCCCACCGCGGGCCTGCAGCCCGCGCACGTGCTGGCGCCGAAGGGGGGGGGGGCGTGCTGGCACTCCTCTCCTCCTCCGCCTCCTCCTACCCCGCCTCCTCCCTCCCCCTCCCCCTCCCCCTCCTCCTCCTCCTCCTCCTCCTCCTCCTCCTCCTCCTCCTCCTCCTCGGCTGCCTGGGTCGGGAGGCAGGGGGTCACGGGACCGGGGAGTGTCCAAGAGCTTGGCATCGCGCGGGCGTGCGCATTGTTGTCGGCGAGGGCCATCGAGAAGCAGATGGGATCATCGGAAATGCACGGGGAGTGGACGTCCGAGCGATGGCGAGAGAGGGGGGTGATAACTGGGGGGGCTCATGGCCGGGGCTTTTTCTATCTCCCCAGATTGGAGAGGCTTCACGGCCGGTGCCGTCGACCCTGAACGACGACGACGACGACGACGACGACGACGACGACGACGACGACGACGACGACGACGACGACGACGAGCGCATTCGGGGGCCTCTTGGGGGTAGTTTTGGGGCCTCTTGGGAGGCTCTTGGGGACCTCTTGGGGATAGTGTGTGGGCCTCCTGGGGTCGCGTGGGGGCCTCTTGGGGTCTCTTGGGGGGCTTCTTGGGGGCATCTGGGGACCTCCTGGGAGCCTCAAGCCGAGGACTCGAAATGTCCATTCAGGTCCCCCGTCTGGGCTCCCTCTTGGAGCCGTCTCGGGGGCCTCTTGGGGCATTCTTGCCGTGTCTTGAAGCTTTGCCGGGCCCCAGAACCGCCCTCGGGGGATGCGTAACTAGGGGGGCGACCCCTCCCCAGGATCCTCCGCCCCCAGGCCCCCCCCCCTGGCGGGGAGGGGGTCAAGGAAGGGACCTCGACTCAGCTGCAACCTTGCTCAATGTCGATTTGGCGGGCGCACTTCGGGAGGACGCCCAGGGAAAGGAGACGGGGGACGACGGAAACGACGATTGACGGAGACGACGAGGAGACGACGGAGACGCAGACGACGACGGAGACGATGAGCACACGACGGAGACGACTTGACGACGAGGGCCCAGGGCAAGGAGATGGGGGACGACGGACACGACGATTGACGGAGACGACGAGGAGACGACGGACACGCAGACGACGACGGAGACGACGAGGACACGACGGAGACGACACGACGACGAGGGCCCAGGGCAATGAGATGGGGGACGACGGAGACGACGATTGACAGAGACGACGAGGAGACGACAGAGATGGAGACGACGACGACGACGGCGACCATCGGAAGAGCGTCTTCCACACGCCGACAGGGGCAAATGTTGTTCCAATTCAGTACGTCCCCCGCCCCGCCCCCCCACCTTGGCCGCGCACATGCCTCGGGCCATCATGATCTGCGGGCCCCCCTCTTGGACGCCACCCCTATTGGAAGCCCCCAACGCGTGGGTGGTCTCCAACGTCCCCGAGGATACGAGGATCGAGGCGTGCACTGCGCTTGCGTTGCGGTCACAGGGGTTCCGCGCTCCGTGCCTCTTGCAGCTGGAATCTTCATGACACCCCAGGGCGCCGAACGCAGGACCTCTGGGCCAGTGACGGGTCCGGCGGTCGCGCCTTTCCCCGGGTTTGGATCGGGGAGCTTGTTCGTGGCCGAGGCTCACCAGGTCCAGAATCGCACGTTCGTTCCTCGATCGTCGTGCCCAAATGCCAGCATGATGGCTGTGCGTTTGCATTTTGTTGAATCGCACAGCGTTGCAGTTGCATGGGGCCTGCGCTGGAGTCGCACTGCACTGTGCTGCCTTGTCGGTGTTTCTGCCGTGCGTTTGCCGTGCGTCATTGCATCACACTGCGCTGCGCTTTGCCGGCATGGCATTGTATTGCGTTTGCGCGCACTTCGGTGCCGCTGCATCGAACGGACGCTGTTTGATGGCTGTCGGCCTCCGGGGGCTGTCGCTGGGCCCCAGGACCGTCGTAAAATGACTCGGCATGAAAAGCCCGTCCCATGGGAATGGGTGGAGACCTCTGGGGGCCGACGTTACGACAGAGCATGTGACGTCGGGGCTCTGTGCCTGGAGGCCGGGCCTTCTCGTAAAGCCCTGCCGGCGCAGAGAAGAAACCCTCGGAGGCTTTTCGGCACAGGAGTCCGTTGGTATCTCCCCTGGCGATCATTGGCGGGCGCGACCAGGGGAAGGGGGAGAAGGGGGGAGGGCACTGGTCACGTCGCGTTTCGCGCCGGCGCCGTCTGGGAATGCTGGCAAATGGCTAGCTCCAAGACGACACCAGCCGAGTCGCGTCGGGACCAGTGTGGTGGGGAGGGGGGAGGGTCACGGGTGTTATCGCGAATCGGAAGAATTAGACTCAGGAGGGACAGAAAAGCACAGACACAATTAATCTTCGATTCCCTAGAAATATAAGAAAATATAGGAAGTGGAGGGGAAGACGAAAACCAAGAAAATATGAGACAATTTGGGCAATCCTTTATTTGTGTGTATTCATTTGTGTGTCCCAGGGCCCTTTCGTAGACTCTGTGGACCAGAGCAACAGCATAGCTCCGCCCGCGGGCGGGAGCAGCAGGGCGCGCCTCCGAAAAGGACGCCCGGGGGCCGGAGCGGGCCCCCCGGAGACCCAAACCGAGGAGTGGCTTGCCGTCTGGGTGCTTCTGCCTCGAAGGGCGCGAGGCGACTTCTCGTCCCCAGTCCTCGAGGGCCCCAGCAGCGGCATGTTTGAGAAGAGTGGGCACTCGGGGATCCACCTCCCCTGGGGATCCGCGCCCCTATCGAGGACGGACGTCTCCTATCATGAAATCCTAGAGGTGGTCCCCGAATTGTTTGGCCAGTCGACAGTCCCACCTAGGCGGGAAATCAGGGTCTCTAGCACTACCTTATGTTATTGGACCCCAGAGGCCTTGGCAGTTTTCTGTCTCGAGTGAAGCAAATTTACTTCCATGGCATCTGCCGTCCCCCCCCCCCCGCCCCACCCCAGGCCCTCGCCCTATTTCTTCACACATCGTTGGGCCGAGAAGGCGTGCTAGTGAGTCACGACCTGCGCGAAGTCCAGACTTCCTTTTGGGCCTCGCCACGCGCTCTCCCGCCTCCCCCCCTCCGTGCAAGAAAACACCAATGAGTCTAGAGAAGAACTCGGGAGGGGAGACGAGCATCAAGTTCAGGCTGCCGTCGGGAGCCCGTCGGCGTGTCACACCTCCGTGCTTGCCCAAGTGCACAGTGTGTTTCTTCGGGAGTAGCTCGGCGGCGAACCCAGGAGGGAAGTCAGATGGGGGGCGGGGCCGTCGGAGCAGTTGTCTAAGCCCTCTCCGAGGACAGAGGCGGCCTCTGCCGGAAGGCCTCAGGGCCTCTGAGAAGCCCCGCCGCCTGTCTGAGAAGGCTCGCCCCCTCCCGCTTCCCCCCCCCGGCGGCGCGCCGCCGAGATGGACTCCCCACGGCGGCGGGTTTTCAGTGGCTCCCGCTCCCGCTCCCCCCAAGAGCGGCCTCTGCCCTCCGCCCCGGCCGCACCCCCGGGCAGCCGCCGGACCCCTCGGCGGGCCCAGGTGCGCGCCGCCAAGGCCTGGCGCGCGCGCGCGGGGGGGGGGGCTTTGAGGCTCGATGATCAGATCCGATCGAGCGTCGAGGCCTGATGATCGAGGATCGCTGCTCGGCGATCGAGGCTCGAGGGCCAAAGGCCGAGGGTGGAAGGTCGAAGTTCCAGGGTCGAGAATCGATGATCCAGGAGCGCTGCCCGACGGTGGAGTCTCGAGGGCCGGAGGTCGATGGTCGAGGCCTGAGGATCGAGGATCGCCCATCGACGAGCAGAGCGGCGGGGCGTGTCCAGGGGAGGCTTTCCCCCCTGCCGCCTTGCAAGACCCTCGACCGAGCGAGGGTCCCAGCGCTCCTCGCGCCACGAAAAACAGTTGCGACCTGCCGAAGGCTTTCGCAAATGATCTCTGCCTCTGCGGGTTTTTTTGTCACCTCGCCGGGCACAGGGACCGTCCAAGCACTGCTCAGGACGAAGAGCTGGTCCCAGGAAATGGATCGAGACCTCCGGGAGCCTGCGCTGTGGCAGAAATCACGACGTCCAGGGCTTGTGTGTTCTTGGCAAGGCGGGGCTTGGAGCCACCTTTGTGCTTGCTGAGCTGGCCTGTGCGTCGTTTGCCGAATGGCCGCGGCCCTGCTTTGCTCCTGCTCTGGTCGCGCCTGCTGAGGGGCCTCGCTCCCCGGGGATGCGCGCTTGTGCCTGGTCCCCCCGCGGCCCAAAAAAAGCCGAGCACTAAGGGTCACTCTTGCGGTAGGTTCGCATCGTTTCGACAGGCGGCGACCCCGCCGCAGGCGTTCAACGCTGAACGCCGCCGGCGACCCAGAATCGGTCGATGCTGAACGAGCCGACGCTTCGGAACCGCCCGATCGTTCGAGGTCGAACGATGCCCGCGGTGTCAGAAACCAGCGCTGGGGTCGACACGACACGAACCTGCCGTACCCAGGGCCACGCCTGCGCGCAGCCGAGGGTGGTGCTCCTCCCCTCCAGCAAGCGAGCGGGCCGTTCCAGGGGGGGGGGGCTCGCCCTCGGCGGAGGCCTGGTGGAGGCGAGGCTGGTCGGCGGGCCCTGCCGGCGGAGGCTTGGCGGAAGGAAGCAGCGCACGCCGGTCGCTGGAAGCGGGTGTCTCTGGGCTCCCAGGTCCCAATCTGCGTCGGGCGCCTTCCTACTGCAATGATGGAGCGGTGTGCCCCGTTCCCTCCTCTTCAAGGGGCGGGCGCAGGCCCAAGATACTGCCAGCGCCCGCCGGCTTCGCGCTGCTGCCCACTTCTTCCGACCGACGGGTGGAGGTTTGCACGCTTGGTTTCAGGGCCTCGCGGGTCGGCCAGGCGGGTCACTTGCAAGGGCATTCCCACCCGCAGCGGCATTCCCGCGTGAGTCGCCCGCGTGAGGCCAGGTCAACGGCCTGCTTGGGCCTTCGCGGGAGGTCGTTGCGCCCTCTTGCGTAGGATCCTGTTCATTTTCACCGCCCACCTGGGGCCGGATCCCCCGGGGGGTCCAAAATCGGCGGTTGCCAGAACCCCCACCCTGCCAAGTAGATCAGCAAATTTGCTGTGTGTCAGGTTCTCGAGAGGGTCGTGGTGCCGTACCTGCTGCGTGCCTGTGCCCACCAGGATTGGTCCCGGGTCTTTTCTGCTAAAGGGTGTTTTGCTAAAGAGGTCGACTTTCTTCCTCCTGGGACTTCATCACCGGGTTCCTGTCCACGGTGTACCTTTTCATGCACGTCCACTTCGGCACCGCCTGATCCCTGGGCTTCGCCCTCTCCCGACCGCGTGAGTCCCCGCCTTCTTTCGCCCTTTCTCTGCTACTTAAAGCTGTGCGCGTCCCGCTTAGCTTTCAGTGGAAGAGGTTCGCTCTCGCCCTGCAGATAAAAAAAAGAAGAAAAAGAAAAAGTTTTGCTAAAGGGGGCGCTGTCCAACCGACCAAGGGGATGGGGTTGGGTCGGTGCCACCAAAACAACATGTTATTGCTATGTATGCGCCGCCCCCAACCACAGGGGCGACGCGCGGGTTCAGACATCTTATAGCACGTGGGACCGCGTGGACCCCAAGCAGTGGTTCTAGCAATCGTTCGGCGTGTTGTGCAACCTGCATGGAGCAGTCTATGACGTGGAATACGGGCTGGGCCAATGCTGCTGGCCAGTATGTGTGGTGCAACCTGTGTTGTGCAACATACGTGGCGCCATCTATGTATTGATATGAATGTGGTTCGGCCCACATGCTGCAATATTTAATGTTGTGCAATCTGTGCATGGCGCAATACAGGTGCAACATGTGTGGTGCCATCTACGTGGTGCAACCCACTTCGACTGTCTTGAAGCTGTCCTCTCCACTGCTCGTGCAAACATCCCACCCTCCCACCCGCAACTTGGACGCAAGACATCTTCAGTCAAGACCGTGACGGTAGGTACTGCGTGGCACTTGGCCACGACACCGATGCCGACGACGACAGCGACATCGACGACGACGGCGCCGCCGACAGCGACTGCGACGACACCGACGACGTCTCCAATGTTTTCGACGACGACAACGACGACGACGACACCGACGACGACGACAACGACGCCGACGACGACGACGAAGACGACGACGACGTCGCCAACGGAGACGACGACGAGGGAGGAGAAAAAACGACGACGGCGACAACGACGACAACGACGATGGAGGAGGGAAGACGGCGACGACGCCAACGACGAAGAAGGAGGAAGGACGGAAACGCCGACGACGACAACGACGAGGAAGGAGGGAAGACGACGACGATGACAACGACGACGAAGACGACGACGACGGCGACGAAATAGGAGGGACGACGACGAGACGCCGACGACGGACGACGACGACGAGGGAGGAGGATAACGACGAGGGAGGAGTGAAGACCACGACGACGACGACGACGACGACGGCGACGAAATAGGAGGGACAACGACGAGACGCCGACGAAGACAACGAGGGAGGAAGGACGACCACGGCGACAACGACGACGGAAACGACGACGACGCCAAAGACGACGAGGAAAGACAGAAGACGACGACGGCGACGACGACGACGACGACGACGACGAGGAAGGAGGGAGGACGACGACGACGACGACGACGCAAGAGCGCGCGCGCACAATTTTGTTGAAAACCCTTGTTGCGAAACCTTGTGTTTTTGTAGGTTTTTTGGACGCACGATGTCGACATTCTTCCGAAACCGAAGGTTTTTGAAGGATTTCGGCATACGCCCGCGACGACGCGCGCGTCGGCACTTCGTCGCATTTTTTGCAGAGGATTCTCGCGACGGCACACGCGCAAGAGCGTTCGACAGATTTCGACATGCGCGCGCGCGAAGCCCGTTTGGTAGCATGTTGTGAAAATCTTGGAAAACCTATGGTTTTCTTAAGGTTTCGCAAGAGCTCGCGCGCATTTTTTTTACAAAAAAAAGTGTTGCGAAACCATGTGTTTTTATATGTTTTTTGGAAATTCAATTTTGAAATCTTTCCGGAACCGAAGGTTTTTTTTGTGTTTTTAAGAATTTCGGCATGCGCGCGCGACGACGCGCGCGTGCGCACTTCGTCCTATTTGTTGCAAGGGATTCGTGAAAAAGTGATACGTTAGAACGAAACATGTCACCGCATAGTTTTTTTACAAGGGAACCGCAGGGGGGGGGATACCGGCTTGGCTGGGATGGTATGAATTCATATTTAGGATGGACATGTGGTCAGAATCGTATGTAATTTACAGCACGCGCGGGGGGGGCGATAACTCCGGGGGTGGGGGGTAGACTCTATTAGACTTTTAGAAAGGAGAATCTATGTGGTGCAGATCACTTGCCGAACTTGAAGTTGTCAACTCCACTGCTCGCGCAATCATCCCACCCACCCACTCGCAACTTGGCTTGCAAAACCCGTATGGAAGCGATTGCGATGAGTGCTTGGTGTTTCGCTGGTGCATCTCTGCGGCCGCGCTGGCCCGCGCATGCTCGCGCGCGCAGCGGCCAGCTAGTTTGGCGCGACCGACACGAACGCGGTGGCGCTGACCGTTCGGCACATCCCAGGGGGCATTCCAGTGCGAGTCGACGACTTGGGCGGGCGCGGTATCATGGTAACGCCGATTTCGGTAGACACGAAGATGATAGAAGCGATGCTCGCGACAATGCTGACAGCGACGACGGGGCAGCCAGTAACGGCGCCGATGCTGATCTTGCCGACGACGATGACGGCGTCTTCGCGTCGGTGATGAAGGTTTTGGAAAGAATTCGACATGCGCGCGCGGCAGACGCGCGAGAGTGGCCCGCATGGTATTATTTGACACGGATCGTGCCACCCCAGCACGCGCGCAAAAACGTTCGAGCGATTTCAACAAAATACGCGCGCGCGAAGCCCATTTGGCAGAATGTTGTGGAAATGTTGAAAAGCCGATGGTTGTCTTCAGAATTCGCAGGATTGCGTTTTTTTTTTGTTTTGAAAACCCGTGTTGCAAAACCTTGTGTGTTTTGGTGATACTTGTTTTTTTGACACTCGATTTTGAAATCCCTCCGAAACCTAAGGCTTTTCAAGGATCCCGGCATGCACGCGCGACGACGCGCTCGTGCGCAGTTCGTCCCAGCTGTTGCAACGGATTCTTGAAACTTTATACACTTTGATAAACGAGTGCGCGCGCATAGTTTTTTTGCGAGGGCACCGTGGGGGGGCCGATACCGGCTTGGCTGGGATCGTATGAGTTCACACGTAGGATGGACATTGGGTCAGAGTTATCTGTGTTTGCACAGGTTCCCGTGGAATCGACAAGCCGGGGGGGAGGGGGGTAAAACCAATGTTTTAAGAAAGGAGGGCATACGCTGTGCAATCGACGTGGTGCAATCCATATTGTGTTATTTACGTGGTGCAATCTGTGTGGTATAATCTTTACGAGCGGCGAACAGGCGGCGACGGGGCGGCGATTGCGCATAGCCGCCAGACCGATCCTCAACTCCAGACGACGGGCGGCGACGGGGCGGCGACGGGGCGGCCACATAGCCGCCAGACCACCACGCCGGCCGAGACGACGGGTGACGACGAGGCGGCGACGGCGACGGGGCGGCGACGGCGGCCACATAGCCGCCACAGCGGCACACTAGCCCAGGTCGCGAGAAAACAGTTAAGGCTCCTAGGTGCAAGCGCTGTTTGGGGAATGCGGGCGCTTGCTGGCCGTACCGCTCGGGAAACGATGTACAACGAGACGGCTGTACTAGATCTTCGGGTCGGAGGCGCGCCTCCGAGGAGGACGCATAAAACTAGTATGTCCTTGTGTGCCCCGTGCAGCACGGTGAAGCCATAGAGCTCTCGAGCTATGACTGCGCACTCGGTTCACCCTCCGCGGCTCCAGAGCCATGCGGGGCCTTCCATAGACGGCCTCGCCTTCGGCGCCCCTCGCCCTCCGCGGAAGCCGACGAAGGCAAAGCCGCGGCTGCTGCGCCGGTGAACGCCGGCGGGAAGGCCGGCGGCATGCGGCGGAAGCAAAAGTCGAGTCGAGACGCCGGCAGAGGGGCCGCGCAAACGCGTGGACGCTAGGGGCGGAGGTCCCAGCGCCGACACGAGAAATCCTCGTGGACCTCCGAAAGTGTATGTCTGTGCAGTTTTTTTTTCCAGCAGTGTTGACGTCTCGCTACAGCCATCGTGCTACCATGAGGAGAGCTGGAGAAGGAACGCAGGGGCCTTCCTGGCCACGGCGAGCCTGGGCTTCGAATAGGTTCCCCGACCTATAGACCTGAGGCACGGCCCGAAGTGGCCCCTCTTCCGGCGTCTCGACTCGGCTTCTGCTTCCGCCACATGCCGCCGGCCTTCCCGCCGGCGTTCACCGGCGCAGCAGCCGCGGCTTTGCCTTCCCCGGCTTCCGCAGAGGGGTCCGGAGTTTCCACAGCCCTCCATTTGCGCACACACACACACACACAAATTGTTCCACGTTGCGGGGAAGCCGTCGGCGGCCATCGGCGGCCTTCGGCGGCTCTCTCAGCGGCTACTTATCAGAGGCCTTGTCGGCAGCGCGCGACGCTCCACTTCCTTTGAGGAGGCGGCCATGTCGAAAGACTTCTCAGATTCGATGCTATACCCCCCCGCCCCAGCGACGAAACTAGCATCTGTTAGATTTGCTGTTTTCGTCGTCTGGAGTCTGGCTTCGGGCCCAGGGGGGGATTTCCAGCGGATGTTGTCGAAGGACTTTCAGAGGGGAACAGCAGAGAAGCACATATTGTCTTTGCCCGTGCTCTCGCTGTCTGGATGCCGAGGCGCGATCCCACGGATGCGCGATCCCATATGCGTACGTTCCCCGCACGGGCCATTCGCCCACTGTCGCCCCGTATCCACGTGGTGGGGGCCGAGGGGTCCAGGCCGCAAGGCCGTGGATCTGTTTCCCGCCCTCGAGTGCTCCCCCGGGGTGCAGCCCGTATGCTGCAGGCAGGACTCAGCGGCACCCCAACGGGTGTTCGCTAAGCGGCATTTTCTGGAGATTTGCCGAAAGTTGCTATTGTCGGGCCTCTTTCTGGCCTTGCGGCGTTGCCCACATCGGGGAGGGTTGGGTTCAGGAGGGGCCCGGGTTCTCGGGCCGCTCCGCAGATCAGGGTCGCGGAACTTGGTCGTGGCCGATGCTCGCCGTTGTCAGGGGCGCCCCGTCGTTCCTTGTTCGGCGCCCCTCGCGGTAACGCGTTGGCCGTGTGCGGTGGGCGCCTGCCCAGACTGCGGGAGCAGCTGGGCCGAAGAGTTCAGATGTCCGGGCCCACGCCGCACTGCTTGGTGGAAGGCCCGGGTCCTCCTCCTGCCCGCTGATCTTCCCTCCTTCTCCATTTCCTCCCGCCTGCCCGGCCCTGCTCCTCGTCCTCTTCTCTGCTCCTCCCTCTCGTGCCCTTCTCCTCCCTCCTCGTCGGGCCCCCCTTCCTCCTGCCCCCCCTCTGCCTCGACCTCTTTGCTCCTCCAGTTTTGTTGTCTTCCTCTCCTCTCCTCTGCCCTCCTCCTTCCCCCTCTCATCTTCTCCTTCCTTCTCCTCCCTCCTCCTCCTCCTCTTCCTCCTCCTCCTCCTTTTTCTCCTCCTCCTCCTCCTTTTTTTCTCCTCCTCCCTCCTCCTCCTCCTCCTCCTCCTCCTCCTCCTCCTCCTCCTCCTCCCTCCCACCCCTGCTCCTCCCTCTCGCCTCCGCCTCCTCCCTCCTCCTCCCTCCTCCCCTTCCCGTCCTCCTGCCTTGTCCTTCCTCTCCCTCCTACCTCCTCCGCAACCCCCCCCGCTGTCCGCCTGCCCCTCCCGCCTTCCCTTCCTCCGCCGCCTGCCCGCCTCCTCCTCCGCCTCTCTGGCGCCTCCCCGTCTGTGTCCCCCCCCCCCCCCCCCAAATGGATCCCGCGCTCCAGCTCCAGACCCTCTCGCGTCGTGAAAACTGGGAGGAGGAAGTGGAGGAGGAGGAGGAGGAGGAGGAGGAGGAGGAGGAAGAATAGGGGGGGAGGGGGATGAGGAGGAGAAGGAGTGGAGGGGGAAGAGGAGGAGGGGGAGGAGGGAAGGGAGGAGGATGAAAGGAAGGAGGAGGAGGAGGAAGAGGAGGAAGAGAAGAAGGAGGAGGAGGAGGAGGAGAAGGAGGGAATGGGGACGAGGAAGAGGGGGAGGAGGGGAGGGAGGAGGAGGAGAGGAAGGAGGATGAGGAGGAGGAGGAGGAGGAAGAGGAAGACGAAGAAGAAGAAGAAGGAGGAAACTAATACTAAGAAGAAGAAGAGAAGGATGAGGAGGAGTAGAAGGAGGAGGATGAGGAGGGGGAGGAGGAGGAGCAGGAGGATCGTCAAACAACTACCCGTGTGATGAAGGAACGTTACCTGGGGAGTCGGCCGGGTCCTGCGGGGGTCGAGCAAGGCCAAACGGCGGGGGGCGTTCGAGCGGCCCTCCCGCGGCACCATCCGCGGAGGCCCGTCTCCTCCTCTTGCTCCTCCTCCTTCCCCTCCTCCACATCCCCCTGCTCTTCCTCCTCCTACTCATCCTACTCCACGTCCTTTCCTTTTCCTTCTAAATAACTCATCCCTGTCGCACCCCGAGGCCAGTCGGAAAGGTGGGCCTGGCGTTTCGCCTGAGACTTCTTTACCATGCATGAGCCTGAAGTCGAACAACTGGCCGCAATTTCACTGAGGGGGGCGGGCCGGTTCCCGAATGTTGCTCTCGCCTTAGCACCGCGCACATTCGTTCCTACACTTTGCAAGAGTTAAATGGATTGACGGCGGGTGGTTTTCAATGTGTGGTTCTCGCTCTCGAGCCGCGCGCATTCTGTTTAGAAATTCGCAAGAGTCGCTGCGTCTTCCAAATGTAGTTCTCGCCTCAGCGCCGCGCACATTCGTGTTAATTTGCGTCAAGATTTCACACGGTTGCCCCCCAACGGGGCACTTCCCTCAGTGGAAGTTAACCCTTGTAGGGGCCTATGAAGAGGGAGCTTTGGCAGGGTGTATTCCAACATCGTTGATGAGGCTTGGGTTTGCATTGGTCCTCCTCCTCCCTCTCCTGCTCCTCCTCGTCCTCCTCCTCCTCCTCCTCCTCCTCCTCGTCCTCCTCCTGATCTTCCTCGTCCTCCTTCTCCTCCTCCTCCTCCTCCTCCTCCTCCTCCTCCTCCTCCTCCTCGTCCTCGTCCTCCTCCTCCTCCTCCTCCTCCTCCTTCTCCTCCTCCTCCTCCTCCTCCTCGTCCTCCTCCTCTTCCTTCTTCTCCTCCTCCTCCTCTCGCGCGCCCGCGCCCGTGGAAGGCGAAGCCGCGGTCCGCGGATCGGGTCCGACGAGACCTGTACATGCGGTTCTCCCGGGCCCCAGCAAGACGGCAGTGCGCCTCAGAGCGGTCGGAGGATCGCGCCGATTCGGCTCGATGCGGCTCCACCCCGCGCACGTTTTCTTCCATCTCTAAGCCGCTGGTGCATCGGCGATGCAGCGCTCGTCTCAGACCCCACCTGCTGTGGCCCAGGTCGGGCGGCCTCTGGATCTGCCGATGCTGCACCCTTGGCTCGTTCTCGCCCTCCCTCGCAGAGCAGAGAGAGGCACAGGCACACAAACTTTCCAGGGTCCGCGCGGACCTCTTCTCGCCTCGGCACTGCCCCCCCCCCCCCCCCGGTGCGGCGCCTCCGGCGAGAGGCCCCCGGCGCGGGTCGCGCGCCGGGAAGGGGACCCAGCGCCGACCCAAGACTCCGCGCGGGCCTCCGAAAGCTGTGAGGACCGAGATGCCTGCCGGTGCGGGCCCCTCTGTGCTCCCTCCTCCCAGCCCTCGGGTCGGTGGCAACGTGAAGGGAGGCGGCTCGGGGGGGGGAACGCATCGACCCCCAATCGCGGGGGCGTCATAGCCCACCCCGCCCAGGGTCGCTATCGGGCGCGCCTATCCTCGATCTGTCGGCGATGCATCGCCGATGGATTCCAGGTCGATGCTTCCCCCCCTGAGCCGGTCCCTCCCCCGACGTTTTCCCCTAGTCTTCCTCCGTGAACTTCTGCTAGTCTCGGATGCTGGAGGTATCTCCCAGAAATTTCGACGCCACTCCCAGAGGCTGCGGAGTCTACCTGGAGGAGGCTCTGAAGCCACCTTCAAGCAGTGGCGAAGCGTCCCAGCTCGCCTATAGGCCTACCAATGCATGTTCTAAGAACCTTCTGTGGTTTCAAAGACATGTTCTTACAAGATGTCTGGCTGGGACTGCCTTGGTCTAACACATCGGGTTGATGTTCTAAGAACATTGTTTTTGTTATTCGAACATTTTTGGGTTCTGAGACTATTTCGTGGTAGGCCTATAGAAATGCCGGGACGGCCGGTCCCTGCTCAATACCTGGTACGTCCACGGCTCCCCCGAGATCTTGAAGGGCCCCGCAAATGCTTTGAGCAACCTCACGGACGGCAGCGTCACCCCCCGCTGGATCCAAAGATAGCAATCGGATCGGAGGGAAAACTCGATCGGAGAGAATCGGATCCGCGCGCATCGGATGTCACCGGAATCGAATTCCGCCGTTCCTTCGGGCCCGAACAAGAGTCGAATCCCGCGCACCTGAATCGGAATCGAAATCGAATGCGTTGCAAAAGGGGGCAGGGTGAGACAAGTTCGGAGGATGGACGAAGCAAACGGCCAGCCAGGACGATGGTCATGCATCCGCGCCAAGGGCGGCCCACGGGGAGTGCCGAGGACGGTTTCAAGAAGGTATCTTCCGATTCCCTGCGAAGCCAGATTCCGAAGCTCAAGCTCAAAATCGAATGCAGAGATAAGAAAGGGGCAATTATCCAGACAAATTGAAACGGGGTCAGCGCACTGGGCGCAAGAGCGTAATGAGGACAACATGCCAATGAACTATTGAAGCGCGCCGTTCGTCAGAAATGCCAGTCCTGTGCCGCTAAGGCCCAGGAGGGTCACAAGATTGGTCCCAGCAGAGATGCAGAGTACCGAAAACAAGTGGCCAAAGCAGCAGGACAGTAGCTTGGCTTCCACGCCGAAGCTATGCAGCCACCAGTACACGAAACCAGCGAACAACATCAATATAAAGTCGAAGCATCGATGCCAAGAACAACAAAAACACATAACGCAAAACAGCGCAGCGAAACGCACAAAGTGCGAACACATAAGCCAGCCTGGCTTTCATAAAAAAAGGCCGCACCTATGCTGCCCGCGGTACACGAAGTCAGCCAGCCCTAAGACGGGCTAAAACAAGAGCCAGAACATTTGTTCAAGGTGGTTCCGATGGTGTTTCTGATCACTCGCACGCGAAGTTTGGAATCCTGTGGTGACCTCTGTGCGGGGAGGGACCCCCCAAAAAAACACGTGTGCTCGGAGGTCCTGGGAGGACCAGAAGACGGGCTGACCAAGAGATATCAAACGGAGGGGGAGCAAAGCCAAAGCAGCACAGCGAAGAGTGCGCTGTGGAGCATAACGCCATTTGGCTAAACAGACCAACCAAGCATGGCTTTCACAGTGAAACATGCAGTACGATCGAATTGCCACGAAAACAACAAATGCAATCAAAACACACACTCGTTTTGGTGAGGGTCTTTGACACTTTGGGATCCACATCTCCTCTGAATCTCCTGGAACCTGTCTCGGCGACCTTAAGCTCAAGCTCAAATACGGATGCGAGCCAGCTGCAATGTAAACAATTGCAGTTCAAAGCGCAATGTCAACAACTAAAGCGCAAAGCCACTTGAACGAAATGCGAATGAGAAACTGACATGCAAACGAACAGTAATGTATACGAACATGTATGTCTGACCGCTGTCGGTGACGCTCTGGGCCCCATGCTATCCTTGAATATCCTCAAACCTGTCCCAGCGACTTCACGCTCAAGCTGGCACAAACAAACAGCTTATCAGCAATGCAAGAAGTACTGTATGTCTCAGCACCGTCGTCAACGCTCTGGGCTCCACGCTCTCCCGGAATCTCCTCAAACTTGTCCTGGCGGCATTCAGCTCATGCTCGGACGAGAACGCGACATCAGACGCTTCCCTCGTGATGTTAAGATAAGCGTGTGTGCTTGAAACTTGGCGCCCCGCCGTGCGCCACACCGCTACGGGCTCTACATGATGCTGGTGCTGCTGATCCACTGTCTGCGGGCATCTCAGGGAGCCGTCCCTGGTGGAAGGCCCCAGAGTCTAGGGCCAGTTTCCCTCAGGACCCGTGCCCTCCATGCCAAGTCCCTTCGGCCCCCATGCTGACGTTCTCGTTGTTCGTGCTGCTATTCCTCTCCCTCCTTCCTCGCCCCCCCAGCACCCTCGGCCACTCCAGCGCCTGCTCCGCTTGCTCCAGCTCCCCCCTGCTCCAGGTATTCCCTTTTCTCTTTCCCATCCCTCAAAACCGCAGTGCCCCCCACCAATTCCGACGTGTTCAGACGCGCGCTCCGACGACGACTTCTAGGCGGACCCAGCCGTATCGAGGGGTCCACAGAGGCAGACAAGATTTCCCCCCTGAATCCTCTTTTTCTCCACCTCCACCCATCTCGTCCTCCTTCTCCCCCCTCCTCCCCCCTCCTCTCCCTTCAGGTCCTCCTCCTCGTCCTCCTCCTCCTCCTCCTCCTCCTCCTCCTCACTCCTCCTCTCCTCCCCTCCCCCCTTCTTCGCCCTCGTCCTCCCTCCTGGCCTTGTGACGACGACGACGACGACGACGCTTGGGACGGCGACGCTCCCTCTCAGGCTCGGCGCCGCCTCGCCGATGCACTCGCCGCAGCTGCGGCACATGTCCCCCGCGTCCCCGCCGAAGAGGAGCGCAGGCTCATCGCTCGCCCTTCGCGCCCGCCGGCCGCGCGCGGGCCGCCCGTCGCCCCTCGACCCCGCCGCGCGTGGGCTCGATG
The DNA here is from genome assembly GCA_963575745.1 of Prorocentrum cordatum. Lineage (NCBI taxonomy): Eukaryota > Dinophyceae > Prorocentrales > Prorocentraceae > Prorocentrum > Prorocentrum cordatum. The sequence continues at coordinate 259,433 of CAUYUJ010022559.1, forward strand.
CGCTCCGCTCCGTCGGGCCTCTCGGGGCCCCGCTTCCGGCCCTGGGCGCCGCCAGTCGACTGCACGCAGGAGTGGCCCTTCGCCGGAGTGACTTCTGGGTGCGGGCTCGCCTCGGCCCCCTTCGGAGGCCGAGCGCGAGGCGATGGCAGCGGCCTGCGCGCTCGGGTTGGGACCCCCCGCCCGCTGCGCCCCCCGGAAGTCGCCCGCCAGAGGCCACCCCTGCCCGGGGTCGCTCTTTGCGCTTCGCCGGGTCAGAGATCGATGCCGGAGGACCTCGGACGCTGCGATCGCAAGTTGTGCCGCCGCCACCGTCATGGGCGGCCTGGGAGCGTCGCCGCGGCCGTCGCCGCCGCCGCGGTGGGGCGTCTCGGGCGTTCGGGGCAGGCCTCCTTGCTGGAACCCTCCCAGGGGCCTCCGCGTTCGAGGGCGGCTGCGAGGGCGAGCCCGAGCCCGAGCTGACCGTCGAGGTGTACTGACGGTTCCGCGCGCCGCTGCGCGCCTCTTGAGCCGTGGTGTTGGAGGGCAGTTGCAAGACGCTCCTGAGCTTTTTTGGTTCCTATGGATCGATTTGGGAAGCTCACCCCTGTTGAGCGACTCCCTGGGGAAGGGTCCCATTCTTAATCCTGAGATGCTTGTTCTATAGACAAGCGTTCTCTTTGGGACGTCCCATTCTGGGGAGCAGGGGTGGTTCAGAAGCACACCCTCGCTGTCCTCTGAGGGCGCTCAAGTAGTCCCTCTTGGACCGTGGGGTCGAGGTTCACTGGCCTTCTCTTCTCGCTACCAGTATGAAAACAACACGGGCGGACTGGTTTCGCCAATGTTCCGCCCTGGATGCCCCGATCAGGCCCATGGGGTCGTCAACAACGACTCGGGACAAACAGCTGAACCCAGGGTCAGGGGCGGGACTGCCGTGGGCCCCGCGCTGCGGAGAAGAGCGCAGACACGTCAGACGTCGGGACCCTCCTTGTTTGGCGTCTTTGGCCCCTCTCGGACGACGGCGACGAGGAGGAGGGGGAGGAGGAGGAGGAGGAGGAGGAGGAGGAGGAGGTGGAGAAGGAGGAGGAGGAGGAGGACGACGACGACGAAGACGACGACGACGAAGACGACGACGAGGAGGAGGAGGAGGAGGACGACGACGACGACGTCCATGGCTCTCGGACGCTCTGGCGCTCTCTGTCTTTCGGATCGGTGCAAAACGTGGGCGGCGCCTCGGGCGAAGCGGGCTCCGCCCGCGGGACGGGGCGACGTCTTGTTGGAAGAGGCCCGCCGCCGCCGCCGCCGCCAGGGCCGGCGCTCTGGAGAGGGCCTCGTCTTCGAGGGCCCCCAAGGGGTGGGCATTACTCGTCCTCTCGGCGCACGGCCGGGGGCAGTAACACGGGGACGGCTCCGCCATGGCGGGAGGCCGGCGGAGGGCGGCGGAAGTAAACGGTGCGCCCCAAATATCGATTGCGCGTAAGAGTGACCCTTCGCCGGAGTGACCTTTGGTGCTGGCCCAAAGGGGGTCGGGTGATTCTTCTTGTGGAGTAAGCTTGACCTCGCGTCGGCACCCGCATCGCGTGATTACGCTCGCATCTGAGCGCGCCAGGTTCGGGCCCATCCCTTGCAATCGACAGCAACGCATACGCGTCGCACGTCGCACCCTACAGGTTGCATGTGTTACCCGAGAGGGAGCCTGTCGACCAGACGGCGCGTTTTCCGGCCCAGGACCAGTCTCGAGTCCCAGCCCAAATCCCCAAATTTGTGGCTTGAATATCTGCGGATATCTTTGGATGTACATTTATCTTTGAATATGCTTGAATATGCTTTTTCGAACCAATGGGGACCTTTACTAACATAAGTTACCAGAGGATATTCGAGCTTATTCCAGGCTCTCTGGCCATGACGCCGGGCCTGGTCAGATGTCATCGCGTATGCAGCCCTGCAGTGCCAGACCTCATCGCGGTGGCCCCCGGCAACGTCTCGCAGCGCCTTCGAAGTGCAATTCGGGGCGCCCGAATTCAATCGGCGGAATTCCGCGGTTGCCCGCTGGCGCAAAACAGCTTTCGACTGGCGCCCCGCCGATTGTTGATGCGGCGCGGCAGCGCCGGCTTGAGCGATTGCGTTGGGCCCCCACGGGCGCCCTTGAAGCCGCGCACCAAAGGTCACTTTAGCCTAGGGTCATTCCTACGTGTAGGCGAAAATAGAGGACAAAGCTTTGGGACTGAGGATTTTCCAGATCGGCTCTATACATGCATGCATACATAGACCCGACGCCGCTCAGACAGCCTTTCGAGGAAGATAACTCGATCCAGAGCGTTCAGGAACGCTCTCAAAGCGTTCCAGAGCGATCTGAGACGGCTTCGGCACTGGATGCATCCTCCAGGCGCGTCCCGCCTTCGCATTAGTCGTGGCGTAGGGATGTGGGGCTCTCCGACAGCCTTTCGCCGTTTTACGAAACAGCCCTCGACGAAGCATCCAACGCGCGAGCCGGAGCTATATACATAGGCCTGCATAGAACATGTGCTGCAAATCCCACCACCGAGCACATGCAGCTGTGTTGGCCTTGTATTGTGTTGTCCCCTGGGAACTGGTGACATTCCAGCACGTTGTTTCATATTGGGCAGCTTGTTCGATGTTTCCAGGTCCGAACAGGACGTGCCAAGGCAAGTGTTTTGGAAGTTTTTGACTTCTGGGATTCTGGGGCACTTGCGAGGCATCAGGATACGACTCAGGATGAACAGACTGTCGGGAGGAGGGGGGCGAGACCTCATTTCGTCCTAGGTCAGGGAAGATCATATGTGAGGACGACTCAGATTTCCGACGCCGTTATCTCTTCCAGCCCAGCGTTTTTCTTATATTTCGGAGGCCCGCTTTGGCTTGCAGGGCGATGGAAAAAAAAAACACATGCAGCCAAGACGTTCGTATGCGGACCTCCTGGGGTCAGAGAGGGCTCTGGTCTTCGGGTTTCTCCCAAGGTGTGGGTCGGGAAGCCTAGTCTTAAGTCGGGCCTGTCCCTCTACAGGGGGAATATTCAAAACTAGTCAAAAAATAGTCTGGGGACGAGGTGTTGAGCATGTTTATTTATTTTTGATAATTTTGGGCGTGTTTGCAAGTCTGCGTCCAAAATCCCCCTGTAGGGGGACATGCCCGACCTGAGCCTAGTCGTGGCCGAGGCTCGCCGAGGCCAGCACATCCTTTCGTTCCTTCTTCGGCGTGTCCCATGGCACTCAGCACGAGGACTGCATGGGCAGGACACGCTGGCATCGGGGAGAGCACCGTGCAGGGAGCCAGGGTCGAGCCGAGCGAAAGGGGGGGATAGGGAAACGGGGGGTTACGAAATCTGCTGCATGCAGCTGGTTTCGGCCCCGCCGCCGGGCCGATTCCTCGATACATGGGCGCCCCTCGGCGCCGGGAGGCGCTGGGAAAATCAGCTACGTGAGCTGATTCTCTACCCTACCCTTTGCTATCCCCTCCTGTCGTCCCCCCCCGACAGGGGCTCCGCTTTGACCCTTGGTTTTCCGGACATGGCTCGGCTATCCAGCGGCCCTTCGGGACGATCTTGGCGCCCCCCGAACGGTCTCTGCGAGGCGCAGCCGCCGGAGAGCAATCCCGGGGCTGGAAAGTCGCCGTGGACCGACGAAAACGCTCGAAAACCTCGAACCTTGAAAACCTCGAACCTCGAACGGGGCGAGCACCGTGAAGGGAACTGGGGGCCCCACAAGATGGGAGAGCAAAGCCCGACGCCAGAGCGGCACGGGCGCTGGCGCGCCGGCCTGCACTCCCACACCGCGCCCCCGGAGGCCACCTTTTCGAGGCTGTGGGCCTGGAGGCGGCCGCCACAGAATTTGTCCGCCGCCCCTCCCGTCCGCTCGGGCCGAATGCCCATCGGAGGAGGGAGAAGCGTCGCCACCGCCACCACCCTGACATCCTCTCGTTGTGTGTGTGTGTGTGCAAAATCTCGACGGAGCATTTTCGAAATTTGTTGGCTTCCCGGGGCCCCCAGCGGGCCCGGGCCCGTGAAAACGATTCGGAAGGAAGAGCTGGCCCCAGGGCCCCGGGGAAGAGGTCCAGACCTCTTGGGCTCCTTGGGGCCACGCCGCGAAAAAAGTTACAATCCCAGATGTCTCGGGCGCCACGGCCACCAGCAGGCAGCGAGAAGGGCGTGCTTCCGCGAGCTGGAGCTGTTCGAGATGTCTCCGGGCGGGCGCCGCGGCACATCGGCGCCGTACCACCGGCGAGTGGCCCCAGCTCCCGTGCGTGCCCCCCTGACCTCGGTGTTGGCGGTGTCGTGCCCCCCCTGCTCCCAGCCCAGACCCCGCCGCGCTGGGAACAAACACCCCGACGGACGGCTTTGGGCTGCTTCGGGACGGAGGCTGGGCGCGCGCCGTGTTTTTTGTCCGCGCCCCGCTGCCGCGGCGGAGCCTCCAGGGCCAACGAGCTGCACGGGAGACTGGAGGAATCCCCTGGCCACCGCCGCGGGCAGTGGGAGGCATGGGCACGCAGGCCATCCGTCCTGGCATCCGGCCTCTTGGGAGGACCACGGCGCCGCGGAGATCCGCCCGACCAGAGATCCTCGACCCCATCGTGCGCGTGTGACCGTGGACTCGGCCCCGCGCCCACTGCCAGTGTGATGCAGCTCTGGCTGGCCGCCTCGGCCGCTCCACGGCGAGACACCTCGGCCACATGCGAACCCTACCCCTATCCCCCACGATTTCTGGGGTGGGAGGGTGGGGTTCACTTTGTTCGAAAGCTCCCGAGCGAAGTGAGCCCCACCCTCCCCCTCAGAAATCGTGGGGGGTATGGGGTAGGGTTCGCATGTGGGCCCCTCACCTCGCCCTGCGAGTGCCCTCTGCTCCCCCCTTTTTGCTCCCTCCCGCGGCCGCCCGCCCGTGCCCTCCTCCCCCGCTTCCATGCTGCCGGGCACTTGGCGCCTGCCGTCTCCCCGGCCCGCTCGAGCGCGCGCGCGCACGGCCTCTGCCGCGCCGCGACGGAGCAAAGTATGCGTGCGTGGGCGGGGCAGCACCCTGCCGCGCGCAGCCTCTCCCCACCCGGCCTCCGCCCGTCCCCTCCCCCCTCGCGCCGCAAGCGTCTCCGCCCGTGCCCGGCGCGTCCCGCCCGCAGCTCGAGGGTCCGAGGCGCCGCCGGCCACAAAGCTATACGCGAGGGTGCTCGCCGCAGCCTCGGTCGGTTTCTGCGGTGTGGGGGTTCCCGGAGGACAGAGCAAGGGAATCGAGATGAGCTGTCCGAGAGCTCCGCGAGGGGGGCGCCGGGGGCGGCGCCGGAGGCCCCTCCAGGGTGGCCCAGCGCCGATGCAAGACATCCGCGCGGAGCTCAGACAGCTTATGGCCATGCAGCCTTCAGGAAGGGGAAAGCACACAGGCACAAACAATCGTCGATTCCTCGGAAGAGATGGAAGATGTGGGACATGGGGGGGGAAGACGGACGTCCAGAAGATATGGAGAAGTATAGGGGTGATCCTGGGAGTGTTGCCCCTTCCCATTTTCTTCCTCCGGGATGCTGTCGTCGGTGCCGTGGGGGAGCGCGCCGATGTCGGCCAGATCTCGGACCCCGAAGGGCCCAAACACCCTCGTTAAAACTGCTCGCCGCCTTCGCCCCTTTTCGAAAGCGTGGGCTCCCGGGTGCGCGCGTGTTTCCTAAGATTTCGTCCTGAAATTCTTTCCGCGGTGAGTGCCCTCCTCCCCCCCATGTCCTTCCCAGACCCCCTCGAGTCATGGAAAAAACCGGTGACGTACCCAACCCTTTCTAGACACATGGCGATATGTATACATATAAATATATACATATATACATAGATAGGACCGCCCACTGCAAACAAACATGTTGACGGACCCGCAGTGCGAATGAGCTCCCAGAAGTACGCAAGGGAGCGTACAGGAATAATCAAGATGGAGACGGATATAGGATCATACAGAGGGGTGCGAAATGTTCAATAACAGCAGCAGCAGCGCCGATTACGATTTATGCGGGGGAAAACAGCGCCATGCGCTCTCTCTCTCTCTCTCTCTATCTCTCCCTCTCTCTCTATATATATTTACATATAGAAATAGATAGCAGAACAGCGCGTCGCGCTGAGCGAGGCAAGCGCGCGGGGTGGCATGGCGGGCCAGAAGCTGAGGATGGGAGGCCACGCGGACAAACAACAGCGCCACCCGCTGCGTGGCGCAGCGGCTCCCTGCGAGCTGCGATGCGACAGCGCCGAGCGTTGCGTGACGGGAGAGCGACGTGAGGTCCCAACTGGATCCCCGTACATCTCGACTCCGCGCGACTCCCAGGAGCCCACGAAAGTAGCGACAGTTGTGCACTTCGCAGCCCCCTCGGGGAGCCGCGGGGTCCCAACTGCGTCTGCGTACCACTCCATTCCGCGCGACTTCCCAGGAGCCAGCGCAAGTGGCGACAGTTGCCCACTTCGCAGCCTCCACGGAGCCGCAAGATCCCAAATGGGTCCGCGCACCACTCCATTCCGCGGGACCTCCCAGGAGCCCACGACCGTGGCGACGGTCGCGCACTTCGCAGCCCCCCCACGGAGCCGCGAGGTCCCAAGAGGATCCGCGCACCATTCTACTCCGCTGGACCTCCCAGGAGCCGACGAAACAGGCAATTGGCACCACCCCCACGGAGCCGCGAGGTCCCAGTTGGGTCCGCGGGCCACCCCGCCCCGCACGACTTCCCAAGAGCACGAACGTGGCGACGATTGCGCACGACGCAGCTCCTTACGGAACCGCGCGGTCCCGATTGAGTGTGCGTACCAAGTCCACCCCGCGCGACTTCCCAAAAGTTGCGCAATTTGCCTCCGCGCAGGAAGCCGCGAGTTTTCAAGTGGGTCTGCGTGCCACTCCTTTCCGATGTACCTCCCAGGAGCCCACAAACGTGGTGACGATTGCGCACGACGCAGCCCCGCAGGGAGCCGCGAGGTCCCGATTGTGTCTTGCGTGCCACTCTATTCCACTGGACCCCCCAGGACTTCACACAGGTGACGGTAGCTGCGCACTTCGCAGCTCCGCAGGGAACCGCGAGGTCCCACGTGGGCCTGCGTACCACTCCACTCCGTTGGGCCCCCCAGGGGGGCCACGACACTAGCAACAGTTTCGCAGTTCGCAGCCACGCAGGGAGCCGCGGATCCCAACTGGGTCCGCGTACCATTCCATCCCGTTGGACCCCCCAGGGGCCCACGAAAGTCGCCACCGTTGCGCATTTCGCGGCCACGCAGGGAGCTGCGAGGACCCAAAGTGGTTCACGTACCATTTCATTCCGCTGGACCCCCAGGAGCCCGCGACAGTGGCGACAGTTGCGCACTTCGCAGCTCCGCAGGGAGCCACGAGGTCCCAAATGGGTCTCGCGTACCGCTTCATTCCGCTGGACATCCCATGAGCCCGCGAAAGTGGCGACAGTTGCGCGCTTCGCAGCTACGCAAGGAGCCGCGAGGTCCCAACTGGGTCCGCGTGCCAGCCCATCCCGCAGGACATCCCAGGTGCCTACGAAAGAGGCGACAGTGGGCAGTTCGCAGCCACAGGGAGCTGTGGGGTCCCAACCGGGTACGCGTGCCACTCCACCCCGCTGGACCTCCCAGGAGGCTCCGAACTTGGCAACAGTTCCGCACTTCGCAGCCACGCAGGAAGCTGCAAGGTCGCAACTGGGTCCGCGTACCACTCCATTCCGCTGAACATCCCAGGAGCCTACGAAAGTGGCAACAATTTCGCAGCCTCCCAGGGAGCCGCGAGGTCCCAACTAGGTCTGCGTACCACTCCACTCCGCTGGACGTCCCAGGAGCCCGCGAAAGTTGTGACAGTTGCGCAAGGTCCCAACTGGGTCCGCGTACCACTCCACTCCGCTGGACCTCCCAGGGGCCCACGACAGTGGCGCCAGAACCGTACTTCACAGCCTCTCAGGGAGCTGCGAGGTCCCAACTAGGTCTTGCGTGCCACTCCACTCCGCTGGACACCTAGGTGCCCACGAAAGTGGCGACAGTTGCGCAACTCGCAGCAACGCAGAGAGCCGCGAGGTCCCAACTGGGTCCGCGTGCCACTCCACCCCCTGGACCTCCTAGGAGTCACCGAAGTGGCAACAATTTCGCACTTCGCAGCCCCCTCGGGGAGCCGCGAGGTCCCAACTAGGTCTGCGTACCACTCCACTCCGCTGGACATCCCAGGAGCCCGCAAAACTTGTGACAGTTGCGCAATCCGCAGCCACGCAGGGAGCCGCAAGGTCCCAACTGGGTCCGCGTGCCACTCCACTCCGCTGGACCTCCCAGGGGCCCACGAGAGTGGCGCCCGTTCCGCACTTCGCAACCCCCTCAGGGAGCCGCGGGGCCTCCCAGAAGCGCTGGGCCTCCCAGAAGCTCACGAAGTGGCGACAGTTGCGCACTTCGCAGACACCCAAGGAGCAGCGCAGGAGAAGACAGGAGGGCGGAGGAGGGAGGAGAAGGAGAGGGAGACTCAACCACAGTGCTCTATTCGTTTTCGCCATTTTCGATGTTTGGGGCGGCCTCCGTCAAACAACGACTCAGGATGAAAAGCCCGGCCGTGGGGACGGGGTCGAGACCTTTTGGGTGTCGCATGACGTCGGCGGTCCCGTTTCGCAGCCGCCCCTCAAGCCTGCTGTTTCTCTTGCAATTTGGAGGACGATCAATGGAGAGGAAGCATGCTGCCAAATACTTCCCAGGTGTCTAAAACATGTGTTACACATGCTTGAACCATGTAAAGCCATGTCAAAACATGTTTAGAACATTTTCCCGACATTTTAAATCCATGCGAAAGTCAATGATAGGACTCTCAGGGTGCCCATCGTCGTGGCACCCGCAACTCCTGCAGCCAGACAGTTCGTATGCGGAGCGCCCCCCCAGCTGCCGGAGCGCGCGTGCGGCCTGCCTCTGCCGCGCTGCGGCCGCGCATCCCCTCGGAGCTGGAGCGATCCGAGAGGGCCCCACTGCTCGAGGCCCAGAATCCCATCGGGCCGGACGACAGGCGGGGGGGATGGGGACAAGGGGGGGTTACGAAATCTGCTGCCTGCAGTTGGTTTCGGCCCCATCGAGGGGCCCGTTCCTCGATACCTGGGCGCCTCCCGGCGCTGGGAGGCGCCGGGAAAATCAGCTGCGTGAGCTGATTCTCAACCCCTCCCTTTTCTATCCCCCCCTTTCGCCCGGCCCGATCCCACTGCTCGAGGCCCAAACTCCTAGACCCGCTCGCGTCGTGGAATAGCAAGGCGGAAGGTTGTCTGCTGTTTTCGGCCTCTGGGGGCCCTCACCGGGCTTCGGGACCGTCAAAGAATAAGTCGGGAGAAGAATCTGGTCCCTGGGAATGGGTCGAGATCCCTGGGTGTCGACGTCGTGCAAAAATCATGACGTCGGGGGTCTGGGTTGCCCGAGGCTCGAAACTCAGACGACCCTGGTGTTTTGAGCCGCCAGCCCCTTGAGCTCTCAACCCCTTCGCCGTCCATCGTGGGCGAAAAGCATGTGTCGGCGCGCCGTTTGTTCCGACGCGCGGCCTTCCGTCTTTGAGAGGGCGCTTCGACCACCAGAGCAAATTCCACCTCAGACGAAGGATTGCCCTTGGTTTGCCGCGGTGCAGGCTTCGCCTACATCGGCGTGCTTAGGATCTAGAACAAACGACGCGGCGACATATCCATATCCACGTCTTCGCGGGCCAGGCCCCTGGGCCGCGACCCCGCGGATTCGATGCATTTCTGTCGCGGATGCTTCGCGCGGAACGTATCCGTGCGACTTCGTATCCGCGGGATCGTGCCCTGGAATCCGAATCGCGAGGTCGTGGATGCGGATATATTCGTCAATCGTGAGTTGTTAAGCTTTTCATCCCGAGTCATTGTTTGACGGACCTCCTAGGCAAGCTAGCGGCCCCTGGACCACTCAGATTGAGAAGAACCAGTTGTTGAGGCTTCGTTCGCCAGACACCCAGTTCTCGGCCTTCGTGATCTTTGCCGCAGCGAGCGCCCAGGGGGATCCGACCCCTTCCCGGGGATCGGCTTTTCGTCCCGAGCCGTATGTTTGTCCAGGGTCAGGTGGCCCAGCATTTTGCCAACACACCGCCCGTCTATTTTTCCACACGACGCGAGGATGCACGGGGAGGTCCAAGGGACTGGGTTCCTTGCCGTTGGCACCTCGGTGCCGGGCGTGATCAGCGTTGATACAGGGGTCCATCTGAGCTGGTATGGCTCTGCCGTCCCCTTATTCACACATCGAGCTTGCCAGACACATCTTGACCGCCCAGGGTCGCCTCCCAAGGTCGCCGGGAAGGAAAGGGGCCCCTGGGGAATTGGCTCCTGGGCCCTGGGGGCTTCTCCCATGACCAGCCCGTCATCCCGAGTAAGTTGTTGACGGTCCTGGGGCCCTTGGAGGGTTCCAGGGGCCCGAAATCATCGAGCGATCTTCAGGACCCCTTTCCTCCACGACCCGCCAGGGAGGACGGAGCCAACCCGCTTGTCGTGGTTTCTCCCTCGCACTCGGATGCCGCTCTTGTTTTTTGTCGCGAGCGATCCGCAGGAGCCTCTTGGACGTTCTACAGCTCACAGTCCACCAGACGAGCACAGCAGCGCAATATCGCAGAGCACCGCGCAACACCGCGCCCCTTCACTGACGGGAGGTACGAGGTGTTGCGCAGTGTGTGTCCCAGTCGGTTCCCAGATGCTCCTGCGCTTCACAGGGGGGGCGGCCGAGCGACGGGGGCTGCAGCAGCAGTTCGGCGGCGCGCCAAGGGGGCGGGGGCGGGGGGCGGAGCGGGCTCCGGCGGGGCGGCCTCTCAGATAGGGTGCGAGAGGCCACCCCGCGTGCACGGTCACAGACGGCGGGGATGTTGTTGTTTCTCTTCCTCGGCGAAGGAGAGGAGGAGGAGGAGGAGGAGGAGGAGGAGGAGGAGGAGGAGGAGGAGGAGGAGGAGGAGGAGGATAGGAGGAGGAGGAGGAGAGGAGGAGGAGGAGGAGGAGGAGGAGGAGGAGGAGGAGGAGGAGGAGGAGGATAGAAGGGAGAGAAGGAGGAGGTGGAGGAGGAGGAGGAGGAGGAGGAGGATGAGGAGGATAGGAGGAGGAGGAGGAGGAGGAGGAGGAGGAGGAGGAGGAGGAGGAGGAGGAGGATAGAAGGGAGAGAAGGAGGAGGTGGAGGAGGAGGAGGAGAAGGAGGAGGAGTAGGAGGAGGAGGGTTGAAGAGGAGGAGGATGACGAGGTGGATGAGGAGGGGGGTAGAGGAAATCCCAGGCGCATCAACAATGGTGCAACAAACCATTCCGCCAAGCGCCCTCTCTTTGGTCCCTTCAAGATTTCTGCTTTATTGCTGGGAGTGAGAATCCTTATCCGTATCAAAACACCACCTGTTGGGCTCCAATGCCACTGTTGGGTCTGGACGATCCTGCACCGTGTCAGACCACCGTTCGTGGGAATCCAACACCGCGATCCAACGTCACCGATGTGGCGCAAACGCGCCGTGCCTGAGACACCGTACGGATGCGTTGAAGGGTAACGAACAGTTGAGACGAATGTGCCCAGCGATCAGGCGAGCGCCACACTGTTTGAACAAGATGCGCCCTCCATCCGTGAAGCCCTTGCGATCTGTTGGGGCGAATGGGCTCTGGTCTAAGGCGAGGATTACATTTTGCTACCGGCCCGCCCTCCATCTGTTAAACATTTGCATGCGCGTAAGACGAATTTGTGCGCGCTAGCGCGAGAGGCACATGTTCGAAACGATTCGCCATTTCATCCGTGAGGCTCCTTCAGCGTTTGAGGCTACTGTTCGCGTCGCCCAGGTGAGAACAGCATTTTGATGACGCCCCGCCCTCCATCCGTGAGGTTGCAAACTTTTTCAGCGAACATGCGCTGCGCTCAGTCAAGATCCACATGTTGAAAACGAGACCCCCATCCACACGTGGTGAAGCTCTCGAGAATTTTAAACGAATGCGTTCGGCGCTCAAGCGATATTTACATAAACAAGCCACCTCCATCCGGTAATTGCCAGCTTTTAACACGAATGCGCGCGGCGTTAAGGCGAGTGCCACATTTTGAGAACGACCCGCCCTCCATCCGTCCGTGAAGCTCCTGCAAACTTTCAACACGACTGTGCGGGGCGCTGCGGCAAAGGGCTCGCCCTCCACCTGTGCAGCTCTCTGGAAGTTTTGAGACGAACGTGAACGACGCTATGGCGAGAGCCTCACTCTGCAAAACGCCTGCCTTCTATCCGTGAAGGTGTCCTGCACATTCTTCGTACGAGTGCGCTCGGCGCCAAGGCAAGGACCACATTGCGAAAACATTCGCCCTCCGGCCGTCAAGCTCTTGCAGGGTTAAAGGGCCAATATGTACGGCGTTCAGACAGGAGCCACATTTGGAAAACCACTTGCCCTCCGTCCATGAGGCCCTTGCAAACTTTTTAAACGAATTTACGCGGCGTTCAGGCAAGCGCCACATTTTGAAAGCCACCCGCCCTCCCTTTGTGAAGCTCTTGCGAATGTTTAAGACGAGTGTGCGCGGCGTTCTGAAATCGACCCGCCCTCCACGCGTGAAACTGTTGCAACGCTCCAGGTCATCAGTGGTGAGGAAGTCTCAGGCGAAACGGCTGGCCCGCCCTAACGACTCGTCTCGGGGTGCGACAGGGAGGAGTTATTTATACGGAAAGCGTTGAGGAAGTATGGAGTAGGGAGGAGGGAAGAGGAAGGAGGGAGGAGTGGGATAAGAAGAACGCGGAGGGAGGCGGGAGGAGGGAGGAGGGTGGAGGGACGAGGGAGGGGGAGGAGGGGGGAGGGAGGAGGGAGGAGGAAGGATGGAGGAGGGAATGTAATGGAATGGAATGGCTAGTGGTCGCTAGGACGGTGGAATCAAAGCAGACTGATTACAGTGGGCACACGGAGCCCAATCACTGTTGGGGGTGGCATTCCATCGTGCAGCCCAGCCCCCGATTTCGATGACCCAACCGAGGTCACACTCAAGCACTCAAGCAGCCCAACGCATCTTAGCACAAGCTGCTTCTGCTGCTCGGAGTGGGTGGCCGTCTGAGGCTTCCGTGGTCCTCCGGGACCGCCAGGGGCTGCCCCACCAGCGGTAGTAGACGTAATTGTTCGTCCCGCGGGATTTTTCCCAGGGTGCTCAAACGCAGCGCCTTGCCACGGGTGCGGCGTCGCGTCAAAATTCCGACCATATCACGTTATTTCCCTAATGGTCCGTCAGGCCAATCCGAGCCCCCCTATATTCGAGTGTTACGTCGCCCAGAGAATGAGGAGGAGGCGGAGGAGGAGGCGAAGGAGGAGGAGGAGGCGGAGGAGGAAGAGGAGGGGAAGAGGAGGAAGAGGAGGAGGAGGAAGAGGAGGCGGAGGATGAGGGGAAGAGGAGGAAGAGGAGGGAGGAGGAGGAGGAGGAGGAGGAGGAGGAGGAGAGGAGGAGGAGGAGGAGGATAGGAGGAGGAGAAGGAGAGGAGGAGGAGGATGGGAGGAAGAGAAGGAGGAGGAGGAGGAGGAGAAGGAGGGTTGAAGTGGAGGAGGAGGAGGAGGAGGAGGAGGAGGAGGAGGAGGAAGGAGGAGGTCTCTGGAGGTCCCCGACGGTCCCTGCAGCAGGTCCCCGAATGGTCCCCCGAGGCTCCAGGAGGCCGAAGATATACAAAAAGTTTCGAGCACAAGACACCCGATGACGTGATACAGTGGGGACGCGCATCAAGAAACGATCAGCCAATCGTTAGGGTACCCTGAGTTTCTTCGCTCCGCGCGCTGCGCGATGACTTCCCGCGGCCGTTGAAGAAGCTGCTGCGTTCAGGGTGCTCTGGGTTCCCCCCCCCGTGTGCATCTCGCGCGCGGGTTTTCAGGGCTGGGTTTTTTGCCAGGGTTTCGTGCGGCCGCGGCTGCACTTTATTTTCGCAGAGTGGCTCCCCAGAGTTCTGGACCGATTCCCCGCGACCAGCTTTTCATCCCGAGTCGTTTTGTTGACGGTTCTGGGGCCTTGTGAGGGCCCCCCGGAGCCCGAACATTGGCAAGCACCTTCCGTCGCAATTTCTTGTTTCAACGAGAGGGTGACAGGGAACTCGTTTCCAAAGGCCGATCCGCCCCCTTGTGTTAGGATGCAACTCCTGGGAGGATTCATTCAGCATCGGCCCTGGTCTATCCGTGCAGGCTTTTTCTGGCATGATCCCGTTCCGTTCCGCTTCATCACGCTGAATCTTGGGCTCAAATTGGGCTGATTTGGCCCAGTTGGCCCTCCATCGGGCCTCGTAGCTCCTTACCGTTCTTGCGAAAATCTCTCCCAGGCGTTGCCTCCTGATTCTTGGCGCGCCTCCGAGTGCAGCAAGCTCAAGTGAGCGACGGGAGAAAACATGGTCGACTTCGCCGGCACCGGCGCGCAGGCTGCCCGCGTGAGGCCGAGCGCGAGCGCCCTCTCCTCAACGTGGCGCGCCTTGCTGGCGGCCCGCGTAAGCCACCGCGTCGGGGCGCTGCGGTCAGGAGTTTTGGCTCGGCGTGTCGCGCCGCTGGTTCCGGCCCGCCGCGCTTCGGCGAGACACGCTGGCAGCGTCCTGGCCTCCGAGGTGTCCTCCCGGCGGAGCTCTGCCTGGCCTCTCGCCCCGGCGGGGCGGAGCCCCACGCCACCCGCTCGCAGGGCACAGCGCGTCGCCGGGGCCACCACCGCGGCACGCCACGCAGACGCTCCCAGCCGCATGCCGTCTCGCATTCGACCCGGCGTTTCTCCTCGTCGCCCCCGGGCGCGCCCCGCCGTCGGCGGGTGCCCCCCCCCCCCCCCCGTTAGCCAGGGCGCCCACGGGGGCCCCTCCGAGGCAGAGCCTGCGGTGTTCGGGCCGGCCAGTCAGTCTGCAGCCGCCCGCCATGCTCAGGGGCAACGTCAGGGGAGGGGGGATGGGGCTCGGGGGGGGGGGGGAGGGAGGCACCGACCCTCCACCGCCCATTCCTCGCCAGCTGGGGGCCCGAGAGCCCGCCCCGCCCAGGAACGTTTGGATTCCAAGCTGGGGGCCCATCGCCGATCCATGGGCGACGGATCGCCGACTCTCAGGGGCTTCCCCCGCCCCCCGGAGCCTGGCCCACTCCCCCCCGCCCCCCATCCTTGCCCCCTGTCCTTGCCCCTCAGCCACGTGGCCTGCGGAGGGCCAGCGCCGGACACCCCCTCCCCTCACCGGACCCTGAGATCCTGGCGTCGCATCTCGTCGACGAAGGGCGATTCCGCCTCTTGCGGTTTGGCAGCGTTTGTCGTGACGTCGGATCTCGGGGCCCCTCGCCGAAGATCGAGGTTCGAGCCCAGGCATCCAACGTTCTGAAAACATGCAGCCTGGCGAGAGGCCCAGCCCTGTGCAGCTGTTGGCGATGCAGGATCCGGCCCTCTCCTCAGGGGTGGTGCGCCGCGAGGGGTGAGTGCGGAGCCCAGGCAGCGCGGATGGGGGGCGCGAGACGCGTGAGGGCCGGAATGGGCGGGGGGACGCCATCTGGGTGCTGCCTCGGGGGTCTTCGGTGGAGCTCCATACGGGGCCACGAAGCGTGTGGTGGGTGTGCCGAAATCGCTGGATGGGCGGGGGGACGCCATCTGGGTGCTGCCTCGGGGGTCTTTGGTGGAGCTCCCTGCGGGGACACGAGGCGTGTGGTGGGTGTGCAGAAATCGGTGGATGGGACGCCATGCGGGCGCTGCCACTGGCAAGACGAAGACGAAGAGGAGGAGGCCGAGCACGGCGGTACATTCTAAGATTGGTGCCGCCGCCACTCCTCGGGGCCCCTGGCGAGCGCAGCTTCGGTGGATGGCGACGGCCCTCTGCTGGGTCAGGAGGAGTGGCCACGAGCGACGCCTCGGCCTGTCAGGCCGGGCCGTGCCTGCATGCGCTGGGGCCTCCGCCTTTTGGAGCCCAGCGAGGACGCACGAGATGCTTGTCCGGGGGCGTCCAAGAGGGGTGATGAGGACCAGTCGGCGGCGCGCCCGGGAGGGGGACAGTCAGAGGGGGCGGGCCTTTCCAGAAGTCTGCGAAAACCCAGGAGGCATCTGGCCTTCTCAGAGACTCCCTAAGCCTTCTCCGAAAACGCAGACGGCTCCCCAGCAGGTGGGATTCTGAGAACCCCCGCCGCTTTCCGAGAAGGCATGCCCCCTCTCACGTTCCCCTTCGGCGCGCCTCTGAACTGGGGGGGGAGAGGAGATCATGGCCAGGGCCACGACATGTTCCAGATGTCATGGCCCCCCTCTGCTTCTGTCGGCACGATCCCTGGCCCCCCCCTCTCGTCCGCGCACATGCCTCGGACCATGATGCGCTACCCCCCTCTTGCAGGCACCCCTCTTCGGCGCAACCGAGTAGTTTGTGTCCACCGTTTTGTACTCTTGCGCTCTCGACAAGTCCGAAAAGCAAACACCATCGTCATGACTGTCACCAGTTCCTCTGATCTGGGCGTCGCAAGCAAACATCTCGAAGGGCGTTGTTCCCATGCTCCGGTCCCCGAGACCCTCGCGGATGGGCCTGTCTTGAGAAATCCTGGATCAATTTTAGGTCGGCGGATTTGGTTGTCTTTTTTACGCGGCGTCGTTGCTTTTCTTGCCAGTGCGTCGGGTCTCATGAGTCTCCTGCGTCAGCCGCTCGCAAAGAAAGCCGCTCTTCGCGCTGCGCGTGCTGGCCCAAAGAGGAGGGTTTCCATGTCCACGGAGGCGAGCGGCGCGAGAGCGTCGGAGCAGGTGACCCAAAGAACGCGGCCCGCAGCAGACGGTTCGGTCGAACCCACGGCTCTCCCTTGACACCGCAGGTTGCGCGGGTGGGCCCTTTCCGAGGGAAGGTCGTGTAACTGTGCTAGGCTTTTTCGTCAGAGGCCAATTGCGAACCCTACCTCCGCGGGTCCAATCGACGCTGGGGTATCAAACATCCCTGCTGGGGCCACTTGGCTGCGGACATGTTTGAAGTTCTGAACTCCAGCTGGTTCTTCAGAAGTCTGGCCTACAGGGATAGGGTTCGCTTGTGGTTGCCCCTTCTGGCCAACGCTCGGCGGTAAAGACTCGCGCTGCGCGCAGGCGGCCCCACGAGGCATTTCTGGCTGGCCTCGACAAGCTCCCCTGGTAGTCCCAGATGGCCTCGGCAGCCCCCCCGAGTAGTCCGGGTCTGTCTCAACACCCTGGCGCCGCCTTCAGCGGCGCCCCTGGGGTGCTTCGCGCGCCAGGGTTGCCATGGCGCCAACATCGCAGAGCGGATCTCGTTCGGAAAGCGATAGGGTGGGCCCAGAGTGTCCTGGAGAGTCTCGTTCCGGATTTCGAGGTGACTTCCATGCGGATTTCTTCTGGCCAGGAATGAAGACCAACACGAATCCACGCGAAAGTCACTTCGTTTTTCGCTCGCCGTTTCGGGCAAACATCCACGCAGAAATCCGCTGCAGCACGTCTGCAAGGCCAGTGCAATGAGAGTTGGGGTGTTAAGACCGTTCTGGTCTACTCGGGGGGTCTGCGGAGGCCAGCTGGGACCTCTTAAGGGGCTATCTGCGCGCAGCCTGGAAGCCTTACCACTTGCACCACCAGCTTTCGATAGCCATGACCAAGATGCCGCTTAATCTTATCGACGCCGACCTTGGTCCATGATCCACGTCGGCCGTCGCCGATTCGCGGGGAGAATCCACGAATTGATGGTGAGTGCCGAGATCGACACCGACGTTTCCGCGTTCAGTCTTTGGCATGGCCTTCGGTTTCTTTCCCTCACAGTTTCTTTTCTGGAGCGGGGAGGCTTGCCAGCAGAGCCTTGTTAGCGTTGGTTCAGAGGCGGTTCAACCAGCGAGGGCGCAGGTCGTCGTCCTGATTGTTCGGGCGGCTTGAACATTTCCATCTGCATGGCTGGTCCTTATTGCCACTAAGCGTGATGTCAACTGTCAGTTGATCTTGTCGCCATCGATGCTTTTCAGATTGATTGCGTGTCAAATCGAGGAGGGTGACGGAGCAGGAGAGAGCGACAAGATGAAGATCCCGAGAAGGACGAGGGATGTTGTCGTTCGGTTTTCGCTTCGTCTCTTGCTACCAGGCCATCACCGTGGGCTCACGCTGGCCGCGATGGGCCGAAATACCTGCCAAGAACCCAACGCCCACCCCTGACTGGAAGACTGGCTGACTAGGGCATGGGGAAGGCACGCTGGCGCTGGCGCGCCACACGCGTGCCGTGCGTTTCGCACGCACACTGAGCACACGCTCACGTGCACCAAAGCCGAACACAGCCGCATGTTTCACACACGAATCTGTCCAAGACCAGGGAGGACGAGAAAGGGATCATCCTACTCTGCCCGCCGAGCGTGGTGTCTCAGAAGGCCTGGGCCCCCCAACTGGCAGCCGTGCAAGTTGCCTCAGCATTCGGTGTACCATCGGCGATGGCGGCTTTGTGTGCACCGGAGCGGGGAGGAGGAGGAGGAGGAGGAGGAGGAGGAGGAGGAGGAGGAGGAGGAGGAGGAGGAGGAGGAAGAGGAGGATTTCCAGGATGTCCGCCTTCACGTAGTGAAAACTAGGCTTGATGCTCAGCTCTTGCACTTGGGAGGCAGGCCGCGCTCGATCCTGTCGAGATATTCGCGCCTGGCCTTCGAGATGGGTAATTTGCACGGTTCCGCTAGCCCCCTGAGCTGGGCTTGACCGTAAAAACCGCATGTGCCGCAATACCACAACTGAAGGTCTTTATGATAAATCAAAGCATGAGTGGGATGGGTCCAACCCCCAGCCAAGTGTAAACGCCGTCCTCTCGGAACACGTGCGATCTGACTATTCACATGCTGGAGTAGGAAGCATTCACTTCTTAACCATTCCGCTAGCACCGCTTTGGTCGAGGAGCCCCTACACACACTACACGCCCTACCACTTTCGGTCAGGGAGTGGGCAGACGCGAAGCGTGCAATGGCGATAGGAGGAGGAGGAGGAGGAGGGGGAGGTGGGCCAGCCCGAGCTGAGGCCCCCGCTTCCCCCGACACCTGGGCGGCCTTGATAGAATCCAACCCTACACGCAAAAGCCTCCTCCGCACTAACAGGGCTTTGTGTTCGATGGACATGACACGGTGACGACTGGCCTGGGAAACCCGCGCGTGCGCGGCCGATTCTCCAGCAAGGACGTCGACGCAAGCATTGCCAATCACAAGCCAACTCGGTATCCCACGAGCGAGGTACTCCCGTGGGCTGAGGTGCGAGGGCACCTGCATGATGATTATACTGGCAGGGTGCCGAGCCTGTCGCAAAAGGAGCTTGCCGACCTCTCTCCAAAGGTCGGCTTGCGGCCCCTCGGGACGACGAAAAAGCTCAGAGTACCACCCCCTAGCCACTTCAGCACAGTCAGTAACGTAAACGATAACACCTACAGAGAATCTAAGAGCCCAAAGAAACGCCAGAAGCTCGCCTCTAGGAACACTCTGAGAGGGCCCATGGAGCGGCCCCATCAAGAAAGGCCCTAGAGTAGGTGTGTCGTAGCTCCTAACATTCGCAACGGCCAGGCCTACCCTACGGAGCCTGGAGTCGTGGGTGTCTTTCCCCCCCGACGCGTCCCCAAACAGGACCAGGGGCTCCCTCGTGGTGCCTGTCCCCAGACACCCCTCCTCCAAAGAGCCCCCGAGCCAGTTGCCTCCGACGATGGCCTCTTCGGGGGCGGGAGGAGGGACGGAGGTCCAGGAGGAAGGGATGAGGCCCCGCATCCAAAAACACGGGAACGCCTCGGACTCCGACACAGCCTGAGTGATAAGATCATTCGAATCATCGTAGGCCTTGGACGCAGAGCTGGCGTTCGCCTCGCAAGTCCAACACCTGTGCAGGGCTGTCTCAGGACCTTGCCCGCACCGAAGGCAAACTGAAGAACTGCATAGGTTTGCCTGGAAGCTCCTCTCACGCGTCCAGAAACCTCCTGTGGCAATAGAAACTAGCAGCTCCGATAACTGCCTACCTTTTTTTACATCCTGCAACTCGGAAATCATGGCCTGCAGTGAAACCATGTCAACTCCATCAGCGACTCCGTCGCCGCAGAAGTGTGTGGCTGCTGTCCGCCACTGCTGAAGCTCCCTTGTCCGCTGAAACTCGTCCAGAAGGGGCTCTGCCTGATCCAGAGCCTCGAAATCGCTCCCGTGAAACATCCAATGTGATGCGCTCCGATGTATTCCAACCTGTTCCTACGCAACTGTAGCCACTCTTGCGCACCCCGGTGGTATCCAAATTGGATCGCCTGGCACGTCCCCATCCAATACCATGCAATTGCCCAGGATTGGTGCAAGGGGCAAGGCGCTCCCTTCCAACCCTCAACTTTGCTCCTGCACCATCCTGGGTGTTCAACTAACTCCCCAGGGTATCCCAAGTGACACACATTGGGTATTCCAATGAAGCTCAATGGAGTCCACAGGAGTCCTTCGGATACTCATCCCGTGGGGTCCTATGCACTGCGATGGTGTCCAATGGAGCCCAATGAAGTCCCATGGGCTACAATGGATCCCAAAGGAGTCCGACAGAGGCAAGTGTAACAATTTGGTCATGGAGTCACACGAGGTCCAGTGGAGTCCAATGGAAGGACCTCTAAAGCCGTATGCAATATGGAATCGTATTTCGTCATATGTAGCCCACTGGAGCCCATAGAGTCCAATGAAGGCATTGGGTCTTTCGATGGATCCCAATGGAGTCGTATGGTTGTGTCAATGGGGTCTGATGCAGTCCACGTGAGTCCAATTGAGTTATTTGGGTCCGATAGAGTCCTAAGAGTCCAATTTATCGGACTCCAATGGAGTCCGATGGATCCCAATGGTGACCAATAGAATCCAGTGGAGTCCAATGGAGGCCAAGGCAGTCCAATGGTGTAATAGAGGGAGCTGGAGTCCTATGCCGCCCATTTGAGCTCTTTCAGTCCTGTCTCGTTTCTCTGTTTTGAGGCAACGCTGGCAAATGTGGAAGATCAACTTTCGACGTTTTGTGTGGAATATGCCAGTGCACAGGAGTGTTGGGTAAACGGTGGGGCGTTGCCAGGGGTGAGGGGGGAGTGGTACTCAGGCTGGTAGAGAGGGGGATCGGAGGAGGAAGAAAGAGGAGGACGCACAGGAGGGGGGGGACGAGCATCAGCAGGGCAGGGCGGAAGGTCGTTCGAGGAAGGGGGTCAGGGATCGGCGATCGACAGGCGGGGGCATCGGATCAAGAGGCTCCAGAGCCTCTGGGAGCTTCCACGACGGAGGGGCAAACACTTCAGAAACGACGGAGGGGCAAACACTTCAGAAGCTTCCCTCCTTCTCCTCCTCCTCCTCCTCCTCTTCCTTCTCTTCCTCCTCCTCTTCTTCCTCCTCCTCTTCCTCCTCCTCCTCTTCCTACTCCTCCTCCCTGTCACCCTCCGCAACAGTGGGGCGCCTAGGACGGCAAGGAATATCATGCACTCTTTCAGCGGACTCGGGGGTTCTAGGAGGCTGGGGGGGGGTCGGGGTTCTCACCTGCACGCCGTGAATGAAAGGGGGTCCTCACGGACACGAGTCCTAGACCCTGGGGCTCTCCCCCAGGAGCTGGTCTTTCGGGCGGGTGCGAGTGGGGGTGAGCCAAATGGGCGGTGAAGACAAGAAGGTGCCCATCGGGGCCCCTTTGGGGCCCTAAACTTTTATCTTCACCCCCCCTCAATTTGGCTCACCCCCCATTGCCCCCCCCCCCCCCCTTTGGGTCACCCCCCATTGCCGCCCGCCCGACGGGTCTTTCTCCCGAGTCGTCTCTTGACCGTCCTGGGGGCCCATGGGGGGGACCCGCGTGGGCAGGAGGCGTGCGACAACACACCCATCCAGGACTCCTTTCCTCCAGGGCCCGCGTCCTTCATGCCGTGGCGCCGACATCGCAGAGCGGATTCGTTCGGAAAACCATGTGTGGGCCCGGAGTGTCGCGGCCGGACTTCGAAGTGCATCTCGAGTTGGTTTGTTTGTTCGGCCAGGAACGAAGACTACAACGAATTCACGTGAAGTTCACCTCGTTCTTCGCTCGCTGTTTCGGGGTTTTGCAGTGACAGAAATCCACGCAACAATCCGCTGCAGCACGTCTGCAAGGTCGGTGCAGTGATTCATGCCAACCCATCAAGATGCACTCTGGGGATTGGTCACATTCAGCATCGGCTTGATCAGTTCCGTGGTCGAACTGGGGCTTAGTTCCGCTTGCTATGCTTGAATCGGGCTTAGCTCTGCGCTTAGTCTAATTCCGCTGCTCGCTCCAGGCCTCGGCGGGTGATCGAGCTCCACATATTTAACATGTCAGTTGCCAGCTCTTTCATTCGTTGTGGACCTCCTCTCGTCGGCTCCTTCTCCTTGCTTGCTTGGCACGCTCTATGCTGCGCGCTCTTGTGATCTACAGCCTGGGGAACTCATAACTGTCTGTCTGCCTGTCTGTCTGTCTGTCTGCCTTGCTCTTCCGCCTCGCGCTCATTTCCTCGTTGTCCTCCACCCGTCCCAATCGACAGACACTGGCGCCAACGCAAACGTCCTGGGTTTGAATTATCTCATTTTGTCCACCACGGCCGCGTACAGCAGTTGTGGGACGCAAGCCTTCCCTCAATGCATTGGCGGTGCTCTCAGGTTTGATCATTAGCGATGTTGAGTCGTGGTGCTGCCCGCTCCATTTCCTCCGTCCCGACAACTAAAGCTGAGCTAAGTCTAGGCCAATCTGGCTTAGTGGCCCTGGATTCGATAGTCCTGACTCGTTCCCACGAAAACCTCCCTGGAGCTGGCCCCTAAAATCCACCTCCATCTCCGCCCCCTCCTGCCCGGCTAGGGCGGATGGGGAGGCTCGACGCAAGGCTGATCCATGCCATTCCACCTCCCCAGACATCCGACGCGATTTCTTCATGGCGTGGACCCCTGACGTCTCGACCCGTTCCCCAGGACTGTCCTCCTGAGTGAATTTTTGACAGTCCCGGCGCCCGCTGAGGGCCCCCCCAGAGGCCGAAAATGAGCAGCAAGCCTCCGTCGTGATCTTCCCACATCGGGACGACGTCAGGGGTCAGGGTCCTCCCCCCGCCCAGGGTGGACGGGGAGGCTTCTTGAGCTCCCGCGGAGGGGCGCCCGCGAGCGGGACGAGCGCGGCGACGACGACGACGACGACGACGACGACGACGACGACGACGACGACGACGACGACGACGACGACGACGCTCGGGCCGCCGCGCTCGCGGGGGGGGCGGGCAGCTGCGGCAAGTGGAGTACCAGTCGCTCGGCTTCAACGGGGCGCGCGCGCCGCCCGCGCGCCTCTCTTCCAGGAGGCCAGGAGGGAAAGAAACACACAGACACAATGAATTGTCGATTCCCCGGAAAATGCGGAAAATATGGGAAGTGGGGCGGAAGACAGAAACCCAGAAAATATGGGAAAATATGGGAAATCCTGTTATTTGTGTGTTTATTTGTGTGTGTGTGTGTGTGTGTCCCAGGGCCCCTTCATCCCCAGAGGCAAGAGGCGGAGGCGACGGTGCCCGTGCCGCTGCCCCTCGAAGCTCGTGCTCGATGCCGATGCCTGGCATCGCTCGGACTTGTGCATTCTTTTCTCGGCGAGAACCATCGAGGACCATCCTGGACCATCGAGCCGAAAATACACGCACGAAACCGAAAAGTGCACGGGAAGTGGACTTCCAAGCGACGGCAAGGATGGGGCCTCGTTGGTCGAGGCACGTGCCCAGGAGTCTTCCGGCCCCGGAGGGCTCCTCGAGGTGGGATCGGGCCAGCCAACCTACACGAAAGGAGCTCCACCGGCTTCCAGGCCCCTGGGTTCCTTCTCCAGTGGTCCCTCATCCAATGTCATGGCGCCAACATCGCAGATCGGATTTCGTTCGGAAGCGATAGGATGGGCCCGGAGTGTCCTGGAGAATGTTGTGCTGGATTTCGAAGTGAATTTCGTGGGTTTGTTTCTGCCAGGAATGAGAATTGCAAAGAATCCACGTGAAATTCACTTTGTTTTTCGCTCGCCGTTTCGGGATTCTGCACTGGCAGAAATCCACGCAAAAACCCGCTGCAGCACGTCTGCAAGGTCGGTGCTGTGACCAATGCCCTGACCATGAGATGCTCATATGTCAGACGATCTGTTTGTGTTCCGTCTGGGTGGTTTCCCATTTTGGGGCTTCCCGGTGTCCGTTGTCGGGCCCCTGGGGCCATCAAAAGCGGGACCCAGACGTTGTACACGCACGGGGCGCTCCAGCGAAGGCCTCGCCTTCGAGGGTCGACGGAGTTCACATTTCTTCCTCAGCGGAAGGCGGCAGAAGCAAATTGGGGGCGGCGGAAGGACAACTCGCCCCCAGAGAGATTTTAATGATAATCAGGGTTCTGTGGGTGTCCAGAACCCGCCAGGTGAGGCGGCAAGCCCGGGTGAGAGTTGGGTGCGCACGGCATGTGGCCGGATGGCTCTTTCCAGCGCTCGGCGCCCTCTGACTGCCGGGAACGTGCCAGGCCTTCGCAGGTGCATGTCCACTGCGTGTCCGCGGGATGTTCCGCATTGGAGTCCAGCTATGTTGACTCCAGTTTTTTGGTCAGCTTCAAGGCGGAATATAGAGATGCAAACACAAACAGAAAAACAAAGATTGCAATGGAAATGTGTGAAGATATGGGGATCGCAGGGGGAGGGGGGAGCCCAGAAAATATTTGAACATACATGGAATCTTGAGATTGTGTTGATGCGTTTGTGCTCCCCTGGGCCCCTTTAGTCCTGTTTGAGGTCTGCGTGGATTCTTGGGTCGGCGTCGATCCCGCCCTTGCGCTGCCTCTGGCGTCGCCGCTGGCGCGCCGGAGGCATGTGCCAGAGGAGAAGTTGCGCGGCTTTCGCCTCTCTTGCACGCCAGCCAATTCGCCATTCGGTTGCCCCGAACCGCCATCCGCTGGAGCAGACCGCCTCTGCCTCGCCGCTGACGGGAAAGTGCCGGAGGAGGGGGGGGTCCAATGGCGGCCGCCAACCCGATGGGCCTGCGCGGGCCACCGGGAACTATATTTTCCCACCTGACAGGCTGAGGTCCTTTAGACTTAAGGACAGACCTCCAGGCCCGCCCACCCTACATACCGCGGCCGCCAGATTCCAAGGTCCATTGGGAGCCCACCGAGAGTCCCACCTCACGCCGACCCGCCAATTCGCGCCGACCCGCC
Source organism: Prorocentrum cordatum (assembly GCA_963575745.1). Lineage (NCBI taxonomy): Eukaryota > Dinophyceae > Prorocentrales > Prorocentraceae > Prorocentrum > Prorocentrum cordatum. The sequence continues at coordinate 284,440 of CAUYUJ010022559.1, forward strand.
CACTCCTGCATACCGCGGTCGTCAGATTACCAGGTCCACCGAGAATCCCTCGAGAGTCCCGTCGACGAAGTTGTCAGAACCTGGACCTGACAGAACTGAGAATAACGCCAAAGATGATACCATATAAGAACATTGCACAACACAGCATTACCTACAGAGCATACCATTACACATACCATAACATCGCATCTGATAGTTCAACACAGCATCACACTACATCTAATTGCAAATCATGGCAAGTCATTCTACGACATACCGCGGCATACCGCATTACAATGCAGCAGAGCATACCATAGCATACAACCCCAGGTCATGGCATGACATAACATATAATAGCATCACGCTTTATGACAACGCATGCAAGGTCATAACGAGTCAGACACACGAGAGCATAGCAACACACGTCATAAACTGGATTTGCAGAGCATATCCCACCGTGACATACCATGACATATCACAACAAGACATGTTAGGATATATCATACCATTACACATCGTCTCATCACACTTCTTTTCATTACGTGTCATCCAATACCATGACATAGCGCTACCATGCCATGCACGGTCTTAGCATGACGCAGCAGCGCAGAGCGTAACATACCATGCTTCGATTGAACAGAGCACGACAACGCAGTATCAATCATACTAGCATGATAATGCAGATCATGACACAGTGGAGCATAGTAGAGTACAACCTAACAGATCGCACCACGACCTACCACAACAACCATTGTAGTATAGCTTCGTCGGCTTTAACCGACTCAGAAGGGCAATTATCGGGTTGGGAGGACTGGATTGGGAAAAACGGTCAGATCATCCGTATGATCGCGTATGCTGCACATCATTACTGCACAGCCATACGCAACGCCATTGGCCCCTGGAGATTGGAAAGACCGTGTCCTACCGCTGCTGGCGGAAGACCGTGTCCTACCGCTGCTACCGTTGGGGGGTTCCCAAACCGTCCCCCCCCCTCGAAAACCCGGGGGGGGGGGTCAATACCGGTTCGAACCCCCTCCCCCCCCTCGAAAACCGGGGGGGGGTCACTACCGGTTCGAATCCCCCCGTCCCTCGCCGCCGGCAAACGATTCCCGCTCCTCGGAACAGCTGGACAATGGTGGACACCGTTTCGAACCGGCAGTAACCCCCCCCCTGTTTGCCGGAGGGGGGAGGGGGGGTTGGGGGGTAGGTCGGGGGGGGTTTGCCGGGGGGAAGGGGGGGAGGGGGGCGGGGTCCAGCAGAGGAGGGGGGGTATTTTCGGAAGGGGGGGGGTCCCCGGGTTCGGAGGAAGAGCGAGGGGAATTTTCCAGAGTAAAGCGGCGGTGGATCACGCTCTCTCGGAGATTGAATTGTCTGCCGATTGTGGTGTTACTTCTGCTGGATTCGGGCTCCTCACGCCCACCACGCTGTAAACGACGTTCCTGCTCGTCGCGCTCACGCGTCTCTCCTTCATCGCCAGCAGACCCTCCTGAAGAACCCTGCTCTGCGCATCACGGACTAGGGCAGTATAGTCTGGCATCACTTATGGGGTCCGATCGGCAACGATGCTGCACCGCTTGTGCCGAAGACGCATGCAGAAGTCGTGGTGCAATCCATGAACGGACGCGGACCAACGCAGTAGTGAGTCCGTATCACAAACGGGGCGCAATCCAACATACAGTGCTGCTTTCGTATTTGGATCGGAACGCATCGCGAAACTTGCCGTGGTACCGCAACCTCCCCAAACCCGTATGAGCACGAGGAAAAGTTCACTTATGAATTCCGCATCAGCAATTGATCGCAATACGGAACCCGATGCGGACTTCACGATTCATTGGGCAATTAGTGGCCTCCCTGTCATTGCTCACGCTCTTGGTCCATCCCGAGTGCTCCTTGCGTCGCTTCAACCCATGGTATGGTCCAAGATGGCTCCGAGAGGGCCCATACTACAGACAAGAAGGTTCTTGGATGGTCCTCGACAGGGGTCCAAAAGGGCCCCCAGAAGGCCACGAAGTAGGCTGCAGGGTGGAATTTGCTTCTTGGGAAGTTCCCAGGGGTCCAAGATTGCCTCAAGAGGGCCATGAAGTTGGCTGCAGGCTGCAATCTGCTTCTCAGGAAAATTGTGCGGTATTGGATTGGCTGTCAATGCGCTGCCGCGTCAACACGTCTCCTTTGCTAGACGCAGGTGGCCGAAGATATCGTTCATGGCATCCGCATGATATTGCTCATGCCCTGTATCCTCCCAGCCCGTTCCTCCCATCACGATACACGCCTTTCTCGCAGAGGGGCATCATGACATAATAAGACAAAGCACCACCGAATATACATATAACGGCGCACCGGGTCCGGGGGCCCGGGGCCGGGACCCCGACCACAAATGTGGGCCCCGGGGGGCCCGGAGGCTCGTCGGACCGCCGGACGCCGTCCAAGATCTTTCGCAGGCGGCTTCGGACCCGGCTCCGATGGCTCCAGATGCCTTCCAAGACGCCTGTCATGACACCAAGAAGGTCCCAGAAGCCTCCAAGACCCTCCGAGAGGCAGCCCAAGAGTGGCCCAAGAAGCAAAAATCGTGCCATTCCTATGGGAAAACGTATATTTTTCGCATGTTCGCCTCTCTCTTGGGCTTTCACCGCGTCGAAGACGGCCCAAGAGGCGCCCAAGACCGCCCCAAGACGGCCCAAGAAGCTTCCAAGAGGGCCCCAGGACAGCCCAAGAGGGCCCCAAGACGGTCCAACAGGCGCCCAAGATGGCCCAAGAGGGCCCCAAGACGGGCCCAAGAGGGGGCCCAGAGGGGGACCACGAATCGCAAGCTCGAGCCTTCCGCCCCAAGAGGCCGCCAGGAGGCCCCAAGGAGGCCCCTCAAGAGGCCCCAGGAGACCCCCAAGAGGCCCAAAGGAGGCCCCGAGAAGCCCCAAATCGGCCCCCAAAATGCTTCGAACCTGCTTCCAGGAGGCCCCCGACAGGTTCAGAGGCTCCCGAGAAGCTACGTCAAACTCCCAGCGAGCGGCCGGACGAGGCCCCCCACAAAATCACAAGAGGGTTCCAGTATTTGTATCCTTCAGCGCTCTCTAGCCTTCTTCCCCCTGCCCCCTTCCCTGCGACTTTCGTTGACTCAAGCTCGCCTCCTAGCTAGAACCTAAGCGCGCGCGAAGCGCGCGCGTGGTTCTAGTGCACATATCACTAGGCACCCACCATGGCATAACAGACGTGTTCCACTACTGATACCACTACGGTCGCAAGCAGAATATAGCATCATAGGCTCAGGCTCTAACTGCATTCTAGAGGTGCGCATGGCAGAGCAGGTCATCATAGACTTTTTTTATGAACTGAGCATCGCGTACTCAGCATCACTCAACAGAGCACACTAGTGAACAGTTTTTGGAGATCGGTTTCTTCCAACCCGACAGGTAGGGGCCATTCGACAGGTAGGCGTCGCTAGATTCTGAGGACAGACTTCCCGACCCGCCCACCCTCTCTATCGCGGCCGCCAGATCCTCAGGTCCACCGGGTCACCAAGACACCCGCCCCTCTGGGCCCGACCCGCCCAGCCTGCACACCGCGGCCGCGCCAGATCCACAGGTCCACCGAGAGTCCCCGAGACCACCGCTCCTCGCGCACTCTGCATACCACGGCCGCCAGACCCCCAGGGCCACCGAGAATCCTCGAGTCTACCACCCCAGTGAGCATGACACAGCGTAGCTAACAGCACAGAGCATGGCAGAACAACGCATCCTGCCTGAGCAGAACATGACATAACAGAACATGACGGAGCACGGCATCACATAACATGGCATGACATAGCATAATACCGCATGTTCTGACAGATCGGAACATACAAGACACACCATAACTTCACACATCGTAACATCGCCGTGCACATGTCACCATAGCATGGCATACCATATCATACAACCGCATGGCATCTATTCCTTAACATACAGCATCGTGTAACATATCGCACCCGCACATGACACATCATACCATTGCAGGGCGCGTCATACCATATACCATGACAAGGAGACATACCATAACGTGTCATAAAATGGCTGGGAATGTCAGACACTTCCATAGCACATGATCGATTATAGCATAGCACAGCCGAGCATTGCATCGCACACCCGAGCGTACGAGGATCCACCATTACAGAGTCGAACATAACGTATCAGACTCGTTGCACCATTGCCATTGCGACGGCGAGGCATGTAATCGAACTCCATCGACTGTCATGTAGTGCACAGGCATTACATAACACAGGTTGGAATAGTGAGCTCGCCAAGACGTAACCAACACAACATGACAAACTTCTTGCACTCTTGCTACCCCTACGACGGCGACAATGATATCTCACCATACGCTGCAACCTAATCCAATCGGTATGCCAAAACCTTAGTACAGCACAACAAGCTATACCAACAGGAACATCTGACAGTGTATACAGCCTTGCGTAACAGAACATACCATAAGAGCACAACCTAACATACGAACTCATTATATGACAGAGTCTACCATCAAACAGAGCACTTTGACATGCTAGAGTAGAACAGGTCTGAAGAGGGACATCATAAGATAATTCACTGACCTTAATAAACTCATGCGAGACGTGTGCGCCGAGGTCAGGCTGGCCACAGGAAAACGCAGGCGCAGCAACGGCCGATTGGACGACGTATCTAACGTGACAAGCGTCACGACGTCACGCCGGCCCGTCGAGAGCACGCCAGCGCATAATACAGTATAGCGTACCAGTGCACGATGGAACATAGGACACTCAAGTATTGTTGCTTGCCATACGTGCATAGAACAGAACGGAAGCGACCATAACGTCACAGAGGAGAACAGAGCAAAGACCGAGTGATGTTGCCCCATCAAACGCGACATGTGCGCCGTACCCACGCAGGCCACAGAAACAAACAGTAGCAACAACGACCGAGTAGACGACGTACTATCAATTGTGACAGGCGTCACAAGGTTACGCCGGCCCGCTCAGATTAAACCAAACAGACCAGCATGTGATGTACTACACTGGGGCAGATCCAAGGAAACGGAATCTAGTTCAATTGTACAAAGCAGCCACCTATCCACGGCGTCTCCACAAGCGAACATCCTAACATATCGAACGCACCCGAACCCAGTCAAACGCGACGTGCGCAACGAGGTCATGCTGGCCACGATAGCAGACAGGCGCGGCAACGACCGATCGGACGACGTATCTCACGTGACAGGCGTCACGACGTATCGCCTGCCTGTCGTCAACACAGAGGGCATATTACAGTGTAGCAGATGTGATGGAATGTGATGGAACATGACATAGTTGAATACGGTTAACTGCAGCAGCGGCAGATTGATGGCACCCTGTCAAGTGCAGCATCCACGCCGGTTAAAGGCCGGCCGCAGGAAAACACAGGCGCAGCAACGACCGATTTAACGTCACGCCAGTGCTTTAAATCCCGAGCCAGCGCTGCGTCGGGCCAATCCATGGCGGACGCAATTTCGGCGAGCAAGCGAATATTCTTATCCGGGCCCAGAACCTCGCGCAGCGCACATGGCACGGCAGAGTTGCGCGTTCCTGTGCCCAAGCTTGGCCCGTCACACGTTCTCGCTTGCGCCAAAATTCCAGCCTTTCTGCCCGAAGCGCACACGTAGACCAGAACAAAACCGAACAGCCTGTGATAACGTAGGACGCAGCAGTTGCCAAATAATTGCGTTTTCTCAAGCGCGACATGCGCGCCGAGCTCAGGCTGGCCACATTAACAAACAAAACCAGACTCGGGAACACACGCCGAAGGATTTGGTGGGGATCGCTCGAAGCCAAATAATGATGCTGTTGTATTCCTCTAACTTCCGCGCGTGTCCATGTCTGGGCTTCGTGTCGATCCGATCGGTCCGAAATCGGTTTCGATTTCGGCCAGCTCGATCCGATACGGCCCGATGTTTGCTTGCATGGAATTTGTTGCGCGTCCTTTCGCGACCGATCGGGTTCGATTCCGATTCCGTGCCGATGCGGCCCGAGTTGATATGCGTTCCGATCCCATCCGATGGATCGATCCAATCCTGACTGTTCTTGCGCCTTCCCCGCTGCAAGCCTTCGCCGTCTCCTGGCATCGCTCGGACGTGTGTATTTTTTTTCTCGGCGAGGACCTTTGAGGAGCATCCTTGACCATTTGGCGAAAAAACCACGCACGAAACCGAGAAAAACACAGGGAATGGACGCCCGAGCGATGGCCAGGTCTGCGACCCTCAATTACCTGTGCCCCGGCCCAGCCTGCCTGCAACGCTCCCACGTGTGGCCCGCTCCTGGTCCGGGGTCGATGGCCCGGGGTCTCCCGTGTGGCCCGCCGCGTGGTCTCCCGCAGGGGCTCCCGCATGGCCTCCCGGGCAATCTCCCGCGGGGGCTCCCGCATGGTCACCCGTGTGTGCAGCACCGCGCGCTGCTTGGTGTTCATGCCCCGAGCAGGGTTTGCACGCAGAGGTTCTTCCACTCCCCGAGCAGTACTTGCACGAAGGGCTTCCTATCTCCTCGCCAAGGAATTGGCCAGGTCTGGCGAGGAGTCTCCACGTTGCCGCGCGTTGCCACCTCGTTGCCGCCTCGTGCGTTGGGTGGGTCTGGCGATGTTTCGCCACGTTCCAGCCTCGTTGCCGCCTAGTTGCCGCCTCGTGCGCTAGGTGGGTCTGGCAAGGTGTCGCCACGCTGTCGTCTCGTTGCCGCCTCGTTGCCGCCTGGTCTGGCGAGGTTTCGCCTCGTTGCCGCCTCATGAGTTGGGTGGGTCCTGCGAGGTTTCGCCACGTTGTCGTTTCCACCCGGTTGCCGCCTCGTGCCATGGGTGGGCCAGCCCCCCTATCGTTTCCCCTCACCTTCCCCTCCCTGGACCCTCCAAGACTCTATGCCCATCCGTTTCTCGAGGCGGATCCAGCCGTGGCGACGAGAAGTTCCCAGGAGGCCTCCAGGAGTCCCGCTGTTGTCTCGATTGTCCCCCAGTCTTGCTCCGACGTCGCGTTTTTTTTTTTTTACGTGGCTCCCCAGAGGCCTAGACCCCTTCCCTGGGACTGGCTTTTCCTCTCGAGCCGTTTGCCGACGGTCATCGGGCCCAGTGGTGGGCCCCTGGAGGCCGACAGGCCGACAGGACAGGCCATAGCGATTGTTCGCGTCGCCTGGATCTGAGGGACCTCTCGGCTCTCCGGTGCCCGTTCGGGGCGATCGGGGCACCCCCAGGAACGCCTTCGGCGGCGCGAAGTTGCTGGAAGGCATCCCGAGGCTGGACAACAGCCGGCAGCGAGACCGCCCGAAAACCTTAAACCTCAAAGCCTATCGATCGCCCCCCACCCCCCGCAGCGCTGCCCCTCCAGGCGGGCAGGGTCAACCTCCTCGTCCTCCCCCTCCCCAGCGTCGGGGGCTCGTAGAGGCGGGCTTGTTCCAAGGTTCAGGGGGCGAAGCATGGTATGCAATAAGCTTTCCAGCCGTCGTGGACGCCTGTGCCAGGGCGGCTGGAAAATTTTACTCCCACCTGCCATCGTTCTCCGCCCCCTAAAAGGTGAAACGAGGGACCTGAATCACAGCTGGATCCTCACACTTCCTTCTCCCAGGCAGGAGCCGTTTGGAGCGATCTCCCTCCAACCCCACCTCTGCCCTTGTGCAGCCACGCGCAGAGGGGGGTGGAAGCGCCCCTGCTTCTTAGAAGGCGCGTGCCTTCTCTGTAGATGTAGGGCCGGCGCCTTCTAAGATGCAGCCTCCTTCTGAGAAGCCCCCCCCTCCCTCCCCCCCCTTCCGGGGGGTTCTAAAGGTGCCCCTGGCCCAGGGTGCCCCCAGTTTTCCGCCCTGGGGGCCCTCTGGGCCTCGGGAGGGGTGCTCGGGAGCCCCGGGGGGGGCCTCCTCGGAAATCCCGGGGGCACCCTGGGCCGGGGGCACTTCCAGCAGCGCCCGACCCTCGTGCGCGCCACCAGCCTGCATGCCCCGCTCCTTGACGTCCTCCCCCCCCCCAGGGTGGCTCCTCCGCGCGGGGCTCGGGGCCTGCCTCGCCGCGGGGCCGCTGGCCCCTCCCGGATGAGCCTGGGGCCCGCCACGTGGCCGCTGGCCCTTCCGCCGCGCGGCGGCTGGGCGTCGTCCCCGGCGCCGCCAGGCCTCAGGCCCCGGCGCGGCGGCGGTGACCGCGACGGCCACGACGACGCGGAGGAGGAACACCCGCACGGCCGCCAGCGGCACAGCAAAGGGCACGGCCGCCGAGGCGTTCTGTTTTTTTTTATCGATGTTTCGCGGCGGCGTTCCAGTGCTGGATGCCTTCCAGCAGCTGCGCCTGGCCGAGGGCGATCCGGGGGTGCCCGGGGCGTCCCGAACGGCCGCTGGAGGCCCGAGTTACGACCCGCAAGCCGCCAGAACCCTGAGATCTTGGCGTCGTTTTTTTTTCGCAGCGGGCGATTTTGCCTTCTTTCGGGTCCCAGGACTCTCACGGATCGATCGGGCTTGAACGATGCAGGAGAAAGATGGGGTCCATGGTTTCGTAATGGTTTTGTTTGCGTTGCTTTTTGTGTTGTGACATCGGATCTCAGGGATGGCTGCGAGGCCTCAGAGGAGGCAAAGGCACAGATTCCGCTACCCCATCCATCGTTTCGCCCGTCGAGTTGTTGGCCAGGACGCACCCGGAAAGAGGTTTGGGGGGGTTGCGGTCTCGGTACCTTTGGGTTTGGGTTTCCACAACGACGACCCGCACGACGACGATAACGTCGACCACCACTACGACGACGACAACCACGATGACCACGACGACCACCACCATGACGACGACCACCACGGTGACGTCGACCGCAACGACGGCCACGACCGCCACGCCAGGGACAAAGACGACGACGACGACCACGATCACCACGAGGGCCATCACGACGACGACCACGATGAAAGCCACGACGGCGGCGACGATCGTGCACGACGAGGGCTGCTGGAGAGAGGCGACCGCAACGACGGCGACGACCACCGCGCCGGGGACAGCAACGACGAAGACCACCATGATGACGACAGCCCACCACGACCGTGCACGACGCGGGTCGGTGTGGCCATCGTCCCGGAAACAGCACCCAGAGGCCGAAAGAGTACAACAACCAGGCGCTACTGTTGTTGATGTGCGTCGCTTGGATATGTCCCTCGCTCCATCTCCATAATATCACAGCACGACCAACGACACATAGGGTGGATTTTCTGCCTTGTACTCATAGGGAACGCTGACCACGGGCCAAAGTTGTCGCGCGGTTTGGTTGTGCGATTTGTCGTCGCGCCTTCCGCGCGCCCGAAGGGCTCGCGCCGCGCTGGGATTCACCCTGCGCGCGCTGATGCCGTCGCGCTCGCGCGCGCATGGCGCGCCACGGGATTGGCGCCCGCTGGAGATGCGCGCGCGCGCCGGTGCCATCGCGCGCGCGTCCGCTGCGGGCGAAGCGCGAGGCGATCGTGCGCGCAACGGGTAGGGGCGCGCGCAGCCAAGTGGTGAGTCAAGAGCAGCGCATAGTCCGCCCGCGCTGTACACGGCGCGAAACCAGCGTCAACGCGATAGCCATGATTCGGGGCGGGCGGTGGCGTCAGAGCTCAAGTCGTATATCGGTCAACGCAGGTCGGCACGCTTCAGTTGAGAATTTTGGAAAGAAGCTCCATGTTTTTCGTCGAACGATTTGTCTGTGGATCATGTCCTATAGGTGACGAGGAGGTGAGATCTGAGGGGAAGAAGCGCGGGGACGTTCACGGCACGAGGACTTGGGGCCAGACGAAGAAAACAATTGGCGTCGTTGTGCCTTTTTCAGTTCTTTGTTTGGGAGGACGCCCTTGTCACCGCGGGGGGCACACCTCGAAGTTCTTTGCCGACAGCGCACAGGCCCCCGTGCGAGGCTCGGGAGCCCGTCGTGGCCAGGAGCGATTGAAAGACGCGCGCGCGCGCTGGAATCCGCACGTTGGCGCCAAGAGAGCGCAGTACGCGAGTTTTCGTGACACGAGGGCGGCCGCGCAAACGGGGCTCATGTTCAGTGGCCAGGCGGCACAGTCAAGACGCTGAAATACGGATTTTTTTTGTTCGAAAAGGGGCTCTCTGTTCCTCAGGTCATTCCGTGGTTGATCCTCTGGTCCTCCTCGTGCGCCCAGGCGCGTCTGGTGCCAAACGACGGCCCCGTTCCTTATGCTCCGTTCCTTTCTCCAGCAGCCCGGTTGCTTTCCTCTGTGACCACGTGCTCAGGAACAGTTCTGGCTCTCGGACCGTTCCCTGGATCCGGGCGCGGGGAAAGGGGGCCACATGCGAACCCTACCCCTACCCCCCACGACTTCTGAGGGGGAGGGTGGGGTTCACTTTGCTCTGGAGCTCCCGAACGAAGTGAACCCCACCCTTCCCCCCAGAAATCATGGGGGGTAGGGGTAGGGTTCGCACGTGGCCCCCTAGGGAGGTCTATCGGTGGCCGAGGCTCGCCGTATAGCCAGGAGGGCCTCTGCGTTCCCTGCCTGGATGCTCCTCGTGGCAGCGCGGTGGCCGTGCTCGGTGGCCACAGGGGAGCTCCACGGGCCACGGGGGGTCCCCACGCATCCGCCATCCTGCCAGAGTCCGATGCGCTCCTCGCCGCCAGCCTTGGCATCGTCATCATCGCCATCATCATCATCACCATCATCCTCAGCATCATCACCATCATCATCATCATCATCATCATCATCATCATCATCAGCAGCATCACCAGAATCATCATTACCATCGTCATCATCAGCATCACCAGCATCACCATCAGCATGAACAGCATCATCAGCATCACCAGCATCATCACCAACATCAACGCCGTCATACCCAGAATCATCAAAGCCACACGATGGGACGGCGTCTTGTGTGAAGAGCCAGGAGCATCGGCCAGGAAGGGCGCTTTTGGTGGTGTGCAGTGGGGACGCGCAGCAAGAGACCGAGTGCTTTCGCCAGGGTACCTCTGGTTTCTTCGTTCCGAGCGCTGCGCGGTGACTCCCCGCGCGCGCTGCGAGACTGCCGCATTCTCAGGGCGATCTGGGCTTCCCCCCAGCTGCGCCGAGCGCGCGGACTCGCAGTGTTGGATTTCTTGCGACGGTATCTTTCCAGGCCTCCCAAATGCGACCGAGTAGATGTGGTCGGAGGACCGTGCTGAACCGCCGACGCATTGGCGAAGGCGCGATATGGAGCCCGACCTTCTCCCCACCGACGGCGCTGTTTCGTCGCCGACGTCGCCGATGCATCGGCAATGGTGGTTCATCAACGATGCATTTTGGCGACGCCGCGCGATCATCCGACCCCATCTCCAGTGTACTTGGGAACGACCGTTGGCGGAGGAACAACGGTAAGCCATATCCCACGCGCCAGTTCCACGGATCCGTAATTCCACAGTCTCGACAGCATGGTTGTCTCAGAACGTCGACCCCCAGAGGTCTGGCTGGACCCCATCCCCAGAACTGGTTTTTCATCCCGCGCCAGGTTTTGACGGTCCCGAGGCCCGGCGAATGCCCCAGAGGAAGGCCTCTGGGGCAACCTTGCCTACAGTCAACGCGCCTAGTAAGGACGCGTGCCTTCATCTAGGGTACCCTTGTGTCCCTGCCTCTGCGGCCCGTCCTTTGCCGTTTTCACTGGTCGCCGCCGCCCAAAAAATCCTAAATTCAGCCTCCAAGGGTCTGGCGTTCTTACCGCGCGTCCTTATTATACGTTTTGACTGTAGGCCTCCCAGATGGGGTCAGAGTTGATATAGTCAGAGGCTCGCGCCGCAAAGCCGACGCATCGGCGATGCTGCTCGATGGGGAGCCGGATGTTCTCCACGCCGACGTCGCTGATGCGTCGCCGAGGCTCCGCCGATGTATCGCCGATGCATTGCCGATGCATCGGCGATGCTGCGGCGAGGCATCGGCCAGGTGGCGCGACCCTCCGACCCCCCATCCAGTCCGCCTCCATCTGGGAGGCCTCTGCAATCGAGGCGCTGGAGTGAAGACCGTTGTTGGCTCAGAAGGGGCTTGGGCTGTCGGGTCGCTCCTCAGACCATGTCGTGGAGCCTGCTTGTGGCCCAGGCCCGCCGTGGCCAGAAAAAACCCTTTGCCCTTGATTCTGCGTTCCCTGCGGCAGTGCGATGCCTAGGGGCACAGGCAATGGCAAAAGCATAAAATCGCTGAGGTCCGCGCGGGTTTCTCGGATCGGCGTTGGAACCCCCTTGGCGGCGCCTCCGGCGCCGCCCCTGGCGCGCGCCGCGCGCCAGGAAGGGGGTTCCAGCGCCGATCCGAGAAACCCGCGCGGACCTCCGAGCTTTTATGCTCAAGTATGTCGTTGCTTGCTCTCCTGATGACTGCACTTTTGGGCCCCCTCGGGGCCGTCCTGGGGCCCTCCCGGGGCCCTCGTGGCTCTGGCATCTGTGCCGGCGTCCGCGCGCGAGCCCCCAGCGTGCGCCCCCCAGGAGCACAGGCGGCCACTTGCCGCGCCCCGCGAGGCAGCAAGCCTCCTCCTCCTCGGTCCTCGATGCTCGATGCTCCTCCTCGGTCCTCCTTCTCCTCGATCCTGGACTCCTCCTCGACCCTCCATTCCTTTCCTTCTAATGAATAGTTCTCCCTGTCGCACCCCGAGGCCAGTTTTTAGGGCGGGCCGGGCGTTTCGCCTGAGACTTCTTCATCACCTATGATTCTGGAGCTTAAGAAGTGGCAATAATATCACAGATGGGGGTGGGTGGTTTTCAAAGTGTGGATCTCGCTTGAGCGCCGCGCACACTCGTTGTAATGATTTGCAAGAGTTTCACGGATTGCGGGCGGGTGGTTTTCAAAATGTGGCTCTCGCCTTAGCGCCGCGCACATTCGGTTTAAACATTTGCAAGAGTTTCACGGATTGAGGGCGGGTCGTCTTTTTTAATGTGGCTCTCGCTTTAGCGCCGCGCACACAGAGCTTCACGGATTGAGGGCGGGTCGTTTTCAAAATGTGGCTCTCACCTGAGTGCCGCGCACATTCGCTTGTAAAATTTGGAGGAGCTTCGCGGATTCAGGGCGGCTCCTTTTCGAAATGTGGTTCTTGCTTCAGCGCCGCGCACATTCGTTCATAAGGACTGTAAGAGTTTCGCTGATTCCCATGGTCAGCTTACCAGAAATCGCGTTCTGGTCCCCAAAATGGCGTTCTGGCAAGATTCAGGATCGTCATGACGCAGAAGTCAGGGTGATCCGTGGCGTTGAAATTCTGAGAACAATCTTTTGGTATGCTTCAGGGTCTTCAAACGGTTGTCCCCCAACGAGGCAGTTCTTTCAGTGGAAATGAGCCGTTGTAGGGGCCCACGAAGAGGGAGCTTGGAGGGAGGGCTCATTCCGACACCGTTGAGGACTCTTGGCTTTACGCTTGTCCTCCTGCTCCTCCTCTTCCTCCTCGATCCTCCTCCTCGCTTCTCCTCCTGGCTCCCGGCGTGCTCCCCCGCGTGGCCACGAGAATGCGCCGCGGCAGGGCGCGGGCCGCGCTGCGGCCGCCCGCTCCAGCGGCGCCCCGTGGGCGGTCCGCCTCGCCTTCGCCGGGCCCTCGGCGGCGCGGGCATTCATCGAGCCCCGGCGCATCCAACGATCGATCGGATCGAGCGGTCGATCGGCATCGACGTGGGGAGGAGGGCCAGTCGAGGACGGGGACCTCCTCCTACCCCTCCTCCCCCTCCTCTTCCTCCTCCTCTCCCTCCATACTGCGTCACCCAGCCGAGGACGAGGACGATGACGAGGAGGCTGGCGTCCTTCCGTAGAAAAAAATCACGGCGCACTTGTTTGTTTGCCATTTTCGGCCTGCGGGGCCCTCGCCAGGCGTCGGGACCGTCCAAACACGACTCGGGGTGGACCACGTTTCTTTATGTCGCTTGGGTTCTTAATGCTCTCGCTCTCTCTCTCTCTCTCTCTCTCTTTCTCTCTCTCGCTTGCTCACTCTCTATTTCTCTCTCTCTCTCTGCCCTGCGAGGCCACTGCCACAGGAATTTAAGTGCAGAGCTGCCCAAAGAGGAGTCTCATTAGGTGAAGACATTTCAACATGACTTTGTGTGGAAAAGGGTCTGAACACAAGGAATCTAAGTATAAAGGTCGCTACACAAGGACTTTAGTTGTTGAGGTTGGGGGATTCCGATAAAATAGCTTATTCTGTAAAAGCTCTGGCAAAACGATCTCAAGTGCAGGGGTTCTGCACCAAGAAACATATCGGCGTTTATAGGTTGTTCACAATGTCTTTCCATCATTAGCAGTCAAACGAAAACCTTGTTGATGTGTGTTCGTGTTTGTCTGTGTTCGAAACTAGTTGCTTCAATCGCACGGCGCCGCCACTGCGGACCTCCCATTCTTATATAGCCTTTTGCAATCTCGGTGCAACAGGATCCCTTGTGTGGTAATTTTACACCAGCGTTGTCGCTGTGGGGGATCTGCACAACGAATCCCTTTGGAAAGGCTGCTACAAAGGGGTTCCAGTTTCGGAGGTCATTTCAGATCCGCCACAGGCAAGATCCATATCTAGATTTCCGCAGAAGGAGTCCTTGTGTAAAGGTTGTGACAGCATGGGTTATGTTTATGGGGGTTCCGCACCAAACAAGTAGCGACTTGTTTGTTCCGCCTCAGAAACAAATCCCGGCAACTCAACCTACCAGCGATGTGTATAAGCATATCTGGAAGCATCCCCCTTAATATTCAGGTGAGAATCCATTTGTAGAATTCTGCTGTTCTCGCAGTCGCAGTCGCATTCGCAATGACAGTCGCAGTGGCAACGGCCTTAGGATCCAATGGAATCCTAAGGATTCCGAGGGATTCCTAAGGCATCCTTAGGCACCCTTAGGAATCCATAGGAATCCTTAGGAAACCTGAGGAATCCTTAGGAATCCTGATTCCTAAGGATTCCTAGGGATTCCTAAGGATTCCTACGGAATCCTAAGGATTCCGAAGGATTCGCCTGCCTCGGCCTCAGCCTCAGCCTGCCTCAGCCTCAGCCTGCCTCAGCATCAGCCTCAGCCTGTCTCAGCCTCAGCCTGCATCAGCATCAGCCTCAGCCTCAGCCTCAGCCTGCCTCGGCTTGCCTCGGCCTCAGCCTCAGCCTGCCTCGGCCTCAGCCTCGGCCTCAGCCTCAGCCTCAGCCTCAGCCTGCCTCAGCTTCAGCCTGCATCAGCCTCAGCCTCAGCCTGCCTCAGCCGCAGCTTGCCTCAGCCTCAGCGCCTCAGCCTCAGCCTCAGCCTGCCTCAGCTTCAGCCTCAGCCTCAGCCTGCCTCGGCTTGCTTCACCCTCAGCCTCAGCCTGCCTCAGCCTCAGCCTCAGCCTGCCTCAGCCTCAGCCTCAGCCTCAGCCTCGCAGCCTCAGCCTGCATCAGCCTCAGCCTCAGCCTCAGCCTGCCTCAGCCTCAGCCTCAGCCTGCCTCAGCCTCAGCCTCAGCCTGCCTAGCCTCAGCCTGCATCAGCCTCAGCCTCAGCCTGCCTCAGCCGCAGCTTGCCTCAGCCTCATCCACTGCCTCAGCCTCGGCCTCAGCCTGCCTCAGCTTCAGCCTCAGCCTCAGCCTGCCTCGGCTTGCCTCAGCCTCAGCCTCAGCCTGCCTCGGCCTCAGCCTCAGCCTCAGCCTGCCTCGGCCTCAGCCTCAGCCTCAGCCTGCCGCAGCTTCAGCCTCAGCCTCAGCCTGCCTCGGCTTGCCTCAGCCTCAGCCTCAGCCTCAGCCTGCTTCAGCCCCAGCCTCGGCCTCAGCCTGCCTTAGCCTCAGCGTCGTCCTCTCAGCCTCAGCCTGCATCAGCCTCAGCCTCAGCCTCAGCCTGCCTCAGCCTAAGTCTCAGCCTGCCTCAGCCTCAGCCTGCCTCAGCCTCAACTTCAGCCTGCCTCGGCCCCAGCCTGCGTCAGCCTCAGCCTCAGCCTGCCTCAGCCTCAGCCTGCCTCAGCCTCAGCCTCAGCCTGCCTCTGCGTGCCTCAGCCTCAGCCTCAGCCTGCCTCGGCCTCAGCCTGCCTCGGCCTCAGCCCGCCTCAGCTCGGGCATTCAAAATATGGCACAGGAGTGGTCTTCTGAGAACACGAAAATCACGAAGTGGCCCACAGTTGGCTCCGGGCAATCAAAATATACTACAGGAGTTCTGTTCCCGGAGCACGAAGAACACGAAGCGGCTCACAGTTGGCTCCGGGCATTCAAAATGTGGTCTGGGAGTGGTGTTCCGGGAACACGAAGAACACGAAGTGGCTTACAGATGGCTCCGGGCATTCAAAATGTGGTCTGGGAGTGGTGTTCTGGAACACGAAGAACACGAAGTGGCCTACTGTTGGCTCCGGGCATTCAAAATGTGGCCTGGGAGTGGTGCTCCGGGAACACGAAGAACACGAAGTGGTTTACAGTTGGTTTCGGGCATTCAAAATGTGTCCTGGGAGTGGTGTTCCGGGAACACGAAGAACACGAAGTGGCTTACAGTTGGCTCCGGGCATTCAAAATGCGGCCTGGGAATGGTGTTCTGGGAATGGATTCCTAAGGATTCGCACAAAATCCTAAGGATTCCTAAGGATTCCAGAGGCTGCACTTTTGTCTGGATTTGTCTGGGTCCCGCCCAGGCCCCCTCTGGGGCGTCGAGATTTTATTTTTTGATACCACTAGAAACCTATCAGTCTTCGCTGTTAGGTAAAAACATGGTTCCCCAGTTAAGAGCATTTGTTTTCTCAGGTGACACATTTCTTCATTGTTTCAGTGTTCCTATACAGCTTTCTCTGTCGCGCGGCGGCTTTCTCTGTCACGCAGCGCCGCCATGGCAGATCTCGCCACATCGAAATCCGCTTGGAAGGCCGGCGCGAAAGGAGTCTTGCAAGGGCGATGTTACAAAGTAGTTCCAGTGTGGGAATATCACGAAGGATCGCTTCGTAAAGGCTGGTAGATAAAGGATTTGAGTTGTGGAGGCCATTATAATCCCCCGCAGTTGAAATGAGTTTGGATGCCCCCCACGTGAATCATGTTGTACAGGCTGCTGTTGCGAGGGATATGCGGACTAAAGACAGCGTCAGTCACAGTTTGACATCATGTTGGCTTGATTTCCCATGCGGCAGTACCAGTTGTGTTGTGATGGGTTTCTTGTTTGTTATGTTCCTGTTCAGCGATCTCGGTCGCACGGCACCGTTACTGGATATTGTGCTTCTCGACCAATCGAAGCCTTTGTTGCACGATCGCCATTCAAGGGTTACATGAGCAACGACTGCTGCAACAAAGGTTTGCATTTGCAAGGCTTCTTTACATTTAATCGCTTCGCTCATTCCGCCGGCCCATATTGTCGCACAGTTGTGGGCTAGCCGAGTTTTGGGGCCTCTTGGGGGCCGTTTTGGGGCCTCTTGGGGCCTCTTTTGGGCCTCTTTTGGGCCTCTTGGGGCGTCTTGGGGGCCTCTTGGGGGCCTCTTGGGGCCTTTTTGGGGCCTCCTGGGCGCCTTCTGGGGCGGAGGGCTCGATTTTTCAGTTCTCGGTTCCCCTCTTGAGCCCCTCTTGGGCCCGTCTTGGGGCCTCTTGGTCCGTCTTGGGCGGCACTTGGGCCGTCTTGGGGGCCCTCCTGGGCCGTTCCGGGGCCGTCTTGGGAGCCTCGTGGGCCGTCTTGGAGCGGTCTTGGGGGCCTCTTGGGCCGTCTTGGAGCGTCCGGAAGCCGAAAAAGCCAGAACGCAAAAAACAGCGAAAAAAACAATGAAAATCAACGATTTTGGCCTCTTGGGGCCCTCTTCGGAGGCCTCTTGGAAGGCCCTTGGGGCGTCTTGGAGGCCTCTTGGGCTGTCTTGGGGCCCTGTTGGGCGTCTTCGGGCGATCTTTGGCCGTCTCGGGGCCCTCTTGGACCGTCTTGGAGGCTTCTTGGGGGCCTCTTGGCCCGTCCTGGGGCCCTGTAACAGGGCTCCGGCATCTCTGGCCCGACCTTGCGGGGACCTTGCCGGGGACCTTGCCGGGGACCTTGCCGGGGACCGGCCGGGACCTGGTCGGGGTACTTTTCGTCTGGGGACCCCCAGGGGCCGCCCCGCGCGCGCGAAGTAGAAACATTGTAGAGCAGTTACCGGAGATCTTAGCACGCCTCTGGCCCGTTGGGCCGGCGAATAGAGCCAGATGGCAATGCGGTCACACAAGGCTGTTTTGTTCCCCAACCCACCTGTGTTGTTGGGTCCACGTTTTGAAGAGACGGTCCCCGCGTTCCCTCCCTTCCTTCCTTATTTCCTTCCTCCTCCTCCTCCTCCTCCCTCCTCCTCCCTCCTCCTTGCGTTTCACCTTCCCAGTACAGCGTTTCGTGGCCCCATACGGAGCTCCACCGAAGGCTCCAGTGGGACCGCCCGCATGCGCCATCCACCACCCAGCACAGCGTTTCCTGGCCCCATAGGGGGCTCCACCGAAGGCCCCAGTGGGACCGCCCGCATGCGTCATCCACCACCCAGTACAGTGCTTCGTGGCCCCATGGGGGGCTCCACCGAAGGCCCCAGTGGGACCGCCCGCATGCGTCATCCGCCACCCAGTGCAGCGCTTCGTGGCCCCATAGGGAGCTCCACCGAAGGCCCCAGTAGGACCGCCCGCATGCGTCATCCACCACCCAGGACAGCGCTTCGTGGCCCCTCAAGGAGCTCCACCGAAGGCTCCAGTGGGATCGCCCGCATGCGTTACCCGCCCAGTACAGCGCTTCCTGGCCACATAGGGGGCTCCACCGAAGGCCCCAGTGGGACCGCCTGCATGCGCCATCCAACACCCAGCTCAGCGCTTCGTGGCCCCATGGGGGGGCTCCACCGAAGGCCCCAGTGGGACCGCCCGCATGCGTCGTGCACCACCCAGTACAGCGCTTCGTGGCCCCATGGGGGGCTCCATCGAAGGCCCCAGTGGGACCGCTCGCGTGCGTCAACCACCACCCAGTACAGCGCTTCGTGGCCCCATGGGGGGGCTCCACCGAAGGCCCCAGTGGGACCGCCCGCATGCGTCATCCACCACCCAGTACAGCGTTTCGTGCCCCCACAGGGAGCTACACTGGTCTCAGTGGCGGAACTCGCATGGGGGCCCATTGGCGGAGTTCGCTTGGCGGCGACTTTCGATTTCCGGAGGTTTTTCTTCGTATTCGACGTATTGAGGCCTCTTTCGGGCCGCGCATCCCAGGCGGGAGCCAGCTTGCTCGCTCTTTCTGCTCCGCCCAGCGGACGACCCGCGCGCGTCGCCGGGACCCTTTCGGGGCGACCAGCGCGCGTCGCGGGGACTCCGTGCGGCGCCGCGCCCGCAGCCTTGCACGTGGGCGTGCCAGGGCAACGAGGGAGAAAAAAAACGGAAAGGAAGCGGGCGCGCTCCTCGTGAGAAGCGCGCCGGCATGGGCGTCGACATTTATGTACGTAGACTCACGCACGCGCGCAGACTCATCCACAATCAGACTCACGCGCTCTCAGTCTCTCGCACACAAACCTATCGTCTTCGCTCGCGTTGTGTGCTCCGCCACGCATGTCGGCACGCCTCTCACACGGTTCGTGGCGCTATAGGGAGCGCGGGCGAAGATGATATTCATACTTGCGGTAGTCACAGCTGCATATTTTGGGGTCCTTCGCCAGACGAGCTGTTTCTCCAAGGCGGGCACACGTGGTAGTGATTAGAACGATGTTGATGGTGATGGGCCACCGAGGACAATTATGCTTGGTGACTATCTCTATCCTCTACACTCTATGTATGCGCGTGTGTCGTCTGATCCTTGTTGTAATCGTGCAGAGGGTCGGACCCATGTGGTCCCCTTGTGACGAAGCATTCGCTCATATTCGAGTTAGCAGACGCTCAATATTGATAGGTTCAAGGCGCAGGAGACGGCGAGATCAGTTACCAGGAGGAAGCCCGACCCTGCAATTTGCTGAGCCACAGCAGGAATCACATCAACGAACGGCGAGGGCGGACCAGTAACAGCAACGCCGAGTTGAGCACGGCCAGCCAGGGCAAGCATGTCAGGTACTGTCAGCATCTCAGTAAGCACCTCGTGGCAACGCAAGAACTAAATCCGTATCGCATCAGGACCATGCGTGGACGTTGGTTGGCACTTCTCGTTCAGTTCGGGCGCTTCACCTGGAACGCTCCAGTTGGTAAAGTTGCAGATTGTCAGAAACAACTGATTCAACCGATTGCCTAAACATATCCTGCATAATGTGCTGACGGTCCGACGAAGCCCTGCCGCAACGGTCGAGACACGTCCAGGTGCAAATGCATGGTGATCACCTGGCTATTGGGCCATCATCTGCTTTCTGAGGCTCACGGGCGAAAGCAGGGACTCACTATACGATTGGGGCACAATGTTCACTAGATGTGGTCGCACTCATTCGAAGCTAGGCTCGGCAACAAGTGCTTGTCAATGCCGCTGCCTGTTGAATACGTACCTTCTATTTCCGAGCGGGCTTCACATTGAACGGCAACGGGACGGGGGATCCCGTGAGCACGCGTTCATACATAAATGGGCAATGTGCGATACACAAGCTTACTGCTCGCGATTGCAAGGTAGTGGAGACACCGTAATCAGGGATAGGCCCCGTGCAGTCGCGACGAGTGTTTCTCCGAGACGCAGTGTCTTTGTCGGTCATCGACTTGCAACAATGCTGATCCTCGGCGGAAGAAGGCGGCTCCAGAGATGGAGTCGAGAGCTCTTCGGTGGGGCTGCGCCTGCGTCGTCCAACGATCGCGGCGCCGTCATCCTAGGCTCGTGCATCCTAGCCCTCAGCCCCCCTCCGTAGCCGTTTTGGCTCGACCACCTCCTCCGAGCTGCTCCTTGCGGTGGCCCCGGCCCGCCGTGGCCCATGCGCCCGCCATGGCTTCGAAGCGCAGCAGCCTGAGCAAGCTGCGGCTCTCGCCGCACTACGCCTCGCTGGCCAGGTTCCACGCAGCAGAGGGCCCGCCGCACGAGCTGAGGGTCGAGGCTCAGAGGAGGGATGGGGGAGGAAGAGGAGGGCGAGGGGGAGGAGGAGGAGGAGGAGGAGGAGGAGGAGGAGGAGGAGGAGGAGGAGGAGGAGGAGGAGGAGGAGGAGGAGGAGGATGGAGGAGGAGGAGGAGGAGAAGGAGGAGTGCCTTGCTTGCGGCTCCTGTGGGCCTCCTCGGAGAGGCCCTCGTCGCCACGGCCGGGTTCGCTTTTCGGGGTTCTGGTAGGAACGGGCTCCAGGGGAGGTCCGGGGATCAGGGATGTTGAGAGGACCGCTTGGGCTGCTAAGGGGATAAGGGGGCTTCGAGGAGGATGCTCAGGTGGTTTATCATGTGCCTCCTGTGGCGTAGAGGAGCGACATGGGCTCCGCCCACGTAGCGGATATTCGTGACTCCCCCAAACATGTTAGGGCACCCGCAACCCGCTCATTTGCTAGGTCGGGCCAGATACTGCCTACTTCAGCCTTCACTGCTACCCCCCCCCAGTATATCCCCTTAGCAGCCGCCGCGGTCATCTCGGTAGGGATACCTTGTGGCTCTCCCCCCCCGCAGAGGCGAGCACGGACGACGCCGAGGACGTCGTGCAGATCTGCCGGCATCTGGACCTCCAGTGCGAGGCGCCCGCCGCGGCCCCTGGCGCATTGAGGCTCGGGGAGGGGGGGGTCCAGCCGAGGCCGCGGCGGCCCGCCCGGCCCAAGAGTCGTTCCAGATCATCGCATCACACAAACATTTCAGACCTGGTCTAACTTAGGGCACGTGTCAGAGTGAGGGGGACGAAGGGTCATTCACTGTCCCTGGGTGCGTGGCTGAAGTGGGATTCTGGGATGCGGATATTTGTTGTTTGTTTGTTTGTTCGTTCGCTTGCTTGATTGCTTACCTGCTTGCTTGCTTGTTTGTGTTTGTTGTTGTTGCTGTTGTTGCTGTTGTTTTTGTTGTTGCTGCTGTTGTTGGTGTTGCTGTTTTCGTTGTTAGTGTTTTTGTTATTGAATGGTAACTACTTAGCAGTTATTATTGTTGGACCCCCCCAGTCGCCTTGGCGCTCTCGCCTCGGCGCCGGCTACATTTTCATTGAACATGAGGCTCACGCTCGAGCGGTTTGGGTGGGCGCCCAAACTGCCCCCCCAACAACAACAACGCTCCCGCTCGAGACTTCCTCTTTTTTTGCTCAGGGCCGGTGCTCTTCCTCGCCGCCGAAAGCCGCCGTCCCAACAAAACCAGCGGTCCCGCTCGAGACTTGCTCCCGTGTTACGCTGGACTGGCGCCCTACTCTTTCTCTCATCGGCGCTGTCCCCGGCAACAACAACGCTCACGCTCGAGACTTCCTCCCTTCTTACTCAAGGCGGTGTTCCTCCTCGCCGCTGAAGACCGCCGTCCCGACAAAACCAGCGCTTCTGCCCGAGACTTCCTCCCGTTTTACGTTGGACTGGTACCCTACTCTCTTTTGAATTGGCGCCGCTCCCAGCAAGAACAACGCTCCCGCTCGAGGCATCCTCCCTTTTCCCTCAGGACGGTGCTGTTCCTCGCCGCCGACAGCCCCCGTCCCGACAAGCCACAGCTCCCGCTCGAGACTTCTTCCCTTCTTGCTCAAGGCGGTGTTCCTCCTCGCCGCCGACAACAGCCATCCTAACAAAACCAGCGTTCCCGCTCGAAATTTGCTTCCGTTTTACGTTGGATTGGCGCGCTACTCTCTCTCTCTCTCTCTCATCGGCGCCGCCCCCAGCAGCAACAACGCTCACGCTCGAGACGTCCTCCCTTTTTTACTCTCCTCCTCGCCGCTGAAGACCGCCGTCCCGACAAAACCAGCGCTTCTGCCCGAGACTTTCTCGCGTTTTACGCTGGACTGGCGTCCTACTCTCTTTTGAATTGGCGCGCTCCCAGCAAGAGCAACGCTCCCGCTCGAGGCATCCTCCTTTTTTCCTCAGGACGGTGCTGTTCCTCGCCGCCGACAGCCCCCGTCCCGACAAAACCACGGCTCCCGCTCGAGACTTCTTCCCTTCTTACTCAAGGCGGTGTTCCTCCTCGCCGCCGACAACAGCCATCCCAACAAAACCAGCGTTCCCGCTCGAGGTTTCTTTTTTTTACGCTGGATTAGCGCCCTATTCTCTTCAGCATTGGCGCCACTCCCAGCAACAACAGCGGCCCTGCTCGAGACTTCCTCCCTTTCTATTCAGGGCCAGGTCTTTGCCTCGCCGCCGACAGCCCCCATCCCCACCAAGGCAATCCTGTCGCTCGATACTTCCTTGTGCTTTACCCGTGGCTGGGGCTCCACTGGCGGTCTCGCATCGGCGCAGCAAGGCGCGGGCATGCATTTTCGAGGCGGGATATGTTGAATTTCCTCGGAGGAGGTGTTTGCAAGACCTCATTGGGCGGGAGATCTGGGAATGGGAATAACGAACCCCGCTATAGAACAATAATCCCCCATGATGGGGATGGTTATCATGATGGTCGCCTGCATTATGTGGAAACATCGCGCATGAGGGTAAACTGATTGTTGTTGTTGGTGTTGTTGTTGCATCAGCATTTGCATTTACATTGGCATTTGTATGTGCATTTGCTGTTGTTGCTGTTGCTATAACTGTTGTTGTGGTTGTGGCTTTTGTTATCGCTGTTTTTTGTTAGAGCCTTACTATCTTCACAACGAAATCGTCTATGCGTCGCTGACGTTGCCGATGCATCGAAGATGCGGCCGGATCCTCTGACCCCATGTACTTGGATCCGATTCGGGGGAGCTCCAAAGTGGGCGTGAAGGAAACAGAACCTGAGAAAGTGGGTCCTGGACCTCGGTGCACAAACCAACTCTCCGCACAGCATGTTTTTGGCAGTTCCCGGGCCAGGGAAGGGCCCCTGGAGCTCCTTTCACTCGGGACCCGCTTGCTCCATGGCAGATAAAATACACCAGGCTTCGAGATCCAGCCTCACGACAAGAAAAAGATGCAACACCGAAGAACAACGGCCAGAGCCCTGGAGCCCATCTTCCTGCGACGCTTCCTGAGCCCGGTCGATCTGTGAGGGCCCCGGGAGCCCGGAACAGTGCAAACCGCCCGCTGCGACAAGCTCGGTGCCCAGGATCCCGGGGTGTCCCGCCCTTCCGTCCACCGGCCCGATCTTCCGCACGAGGCGCGTCCCGCGGGTCTGCCAGCCCTTCGACGAGGGCGAGGGCCCCCCAGGATATCTCGACCCCTGCCCAGGGTGCCCGCTCCTCCTCCCGAGTCGTGCTCTGACGGTCCCGGGGCCAGGGGATGGCCCCCCGAGGCCGCAGAGTCCACCAGTTGGCCGTGCGTCGCCCGGGTCTGATGCGGGGCGCGTGTCCGCGCACGCCCCGCACGGAGCGCGGCCGCGCATCCGCGTGATGGCGCCCCGGAGTCCCGACCGCGAGGGCGCGGCGGTGGATACGCTCGCCGCTCGTGATCGATCTGCGCCCCCTCTCCGTGCGAGGCGCGTCCTGCGGGTCCGCCGGCCCTTCGACGAGGATCAGGGGCAACTCCGGGGGGGGGGCGGCTCAGGGGGGGGGGACGCATCAACCCCCCTTCAATCTTGCACTGGTCGCCGATGGGGGCCCGATAGCCCACCCCGCCCAGGACCGTGCAAATTCGCTATCGGGGGCCTCTCGCCGATCCATCGGAGGTGCATCGCCGATTTCAGCTCGATCTCTTCCCCCCCCTGAGCTGGCCCCCTCCTAGCGTTGCCCCTCAGAGGACGAGGGCCCACCCGGCGCCGACGCCGCTGAGGGCGATCCGCCAGGCGGCGAGCCCGCGGAGGGCGAGCAGCTCCCGCAGCTGCCGCCGGGCCTGGCGAGGGAGCTCGGAAGGGGTTCGATGTGTTCCACGTCGTTCCCAGAGGCCCTGGCGTCGCAATTTTCCCAAAACGGGCGATGTGGACTTTCGGGCCCTAGGACCCTCACGCATCGATCCAGCTCGGAAGACGCCGCAGAAAGATGGGGTCCAGAGAGCTCGGAGGGGGCTCGATGCTCGGATGACGGGGGGGGGCTAAGGGGATGGCGGGGTTAGAAGTGGATGCTAAAGTGGGTCATGTCTGGCCTGACCTGACTTACAAGTGAGTTACAGGTGCCTTGGGTGGTTTAGGAGGGGGTACAAGGGGTCCTATAGATGGGTTGCATGTGCCCTAGGTGGTTTACAGGTGCCATAGACGGTTCACGTTAGGGTGACTGCGGGGGTTGTTCCGGGGATAGGGGAGTCAGAATTGAGGAACAAGGAATGGCAGAACTATGCCTTTCCTGATGTCCGCTCGGATTGTTTAGATCGGCGCTGGGCCCCCCTGGCGGCGCCTCTGGCGGCACCCGTGGCGCCCTCCGCGCGGACCTCCGAAAAAGTAAGTTTATGCCATGTCCTGCGCCTCTATAAAGATGCATCCTGAATATGGTTACGTCTGGCCTGACCCAGCTTGTACATGGGCTACAGGTGCTCCAAGTGGTTCAGGAGGGGGTGCCGATCTTACTAAGTGGGCGGAGCCCGCTTGGCGGAGTTATCGAATCACCCTGGACTACGTAGGGCACGTAGGGCACACGTAGCCACATATCAGCCAGGCTAGGCCAGATATAGGCCACACTCGCATTCACTTCTCACCCCCTATCCCCTTAAAACCCTAGCGGTGATCTCAGTGTGTGCACCACGTCGTTCCCAAATCTTCCCTGGCATTCTATCGATGTGAATGAATCACGGCGCGGCAGGGTTCTGTTCATTTCTGCCTCCTGGGGCTCTCGCTTGGCCCCAGGAACGTTGAAGATCGACTCGGGATGAAAAGCCGGTCCCTGGAAAGGGGTCCAGACCTATGCGGAGCCACGTTGCGAAGTCATCACGACGTCGGATGTCTGGGCCAGAGGCAGGAAAAGGCACTGATACCGCAACCCATTCCTCGTTTTCGCCCTTTGACGGCCTCCTGAGAAGCCCTCGTCGTCACGGCTGCACTCGCCTCGAAGTTCTCGTCGGAGCACACCCCTGGAGAGGCCCAGGGAGTAGCGGCGTAGGCACGCTTGGGTTTCCCCAGGATCTCCGGCGACATGAGTCGTCCAATCCGGTAGAGGGAACCAATTCGTGGACACTCCTCCTCTCCCCCAAGCTCAAAGTTGGTACGCATGGGGGAGACAGCGGTCGAGGTGCAACTCATGAGACCCACCGCCAATTTTTAACACTGGGGGAGCGAGAGGAGTTGACCGACGAATGTGGCATGAGTGTTCGCTACGCCCTTTCCGAGGCCTGTACGAATCGTCCAATCGCAGCGCTGTGCTCTCATTTCAGCTTCTGGGGGCCGTCAGAGGGCCCCGCGGGGCCATCGAAACTACACATGTTTCATCTCTAATTCTTCGAAAGGTCTTTGATTTCTTGGGGGGCCAGGATCCTTTCATTTCTAATTGTTCTATCCTGGGCCTCTTCCTGGCCACCAGGGGGCCAGGACCAATTAGAGACGAGCACAAGTAGAAGTGAGCGCGATTAGAAATGAACGACGTGAACCCCGAGGGCCTCTTGGGCCGCGGGTTGAGAAGATCACGCCGGTCACGTCGGAGGACGTCTGGGCACGCCACGTCGCTTCGCGGGCGGCACCGCCGCTGGCGTTCTCACAAGGTGGAACGCCGCTGGCGGCCCAGGGTCGGTCGGTAGGGAACGACCTGCGCGATTGAGAAGCCGCCGGTCGCTCAAGGTTGAACGATCCACGCGGTGTCAGAAGCCAAGGCCGGGGTCGTCACAACACGAACTTGACTTGCCGTACACCTCGTCGTCTGGGTCGCTCGATTTCAGGCAGTGGCGAAGCGTCCCGGCTTGCCTATAGCCCTACGAAACAATGTTATAATATTTGTTGGTGGTTCCCACGAAATGTTCTCGGAACATTATGGCTGGGACTGTCATGTTTTAAAACATCAGGTTCATGTTCTAAGAACACTGTTTTTGTGCTTAAGACATTTTTGGGTTCTAAGAACATTTTTTTTGGTAGGACTATAGGAATGCCGGGACGGTCGGTCCCTGCTCAACGATTGGCCAACGAATTCGGCCAGTTAGTTTCGGGTGCATAGAGCCTCCAGCATCCCACAGGAGGGGCAAGATGAGGCGTCCATATGCCCAGAACTCCGACGTCCCAGACGGGCTTTTCGTCCTGAGTCGTTGTTTGCTTCGATACGGGAGCCCGGCAAGGGCACCAGGAGAGTGGACGTCGAAAACATGGCAGCAGCTCCACGTCGTGACGTTTCCGCATCGCGAAGGTGTCGCGATGCACCGAGCCGCAGAGACCGACCGAGCGGGCTGGTGCACCGCAGGCACATCAAATACGACGTCGGCTTGCCAGCAGGTGCCCGACGGCCGCCTCTTCGCCCCCGGGGTGGCCCATTGGGGACCCACGGAGGCGCCCGGGGGCACCCGGGGAGGTCTCGGGGGCCTGCGGAGAGTGCCGTCGATGCCTCCACCTGGCAGGATGTCTGGCATGTGCTCCCTGCGCATACGCTGCCACATCCGGGTGCCCTCCGCCCCTCCCCCGCTCTGCGGCCGCCTCGTCTGTCTTTCTCCCCGCCCTGCGTGCTGGCCACTTCGTCGTTCGGTTGCCCCGGATCGCCTTTTTCGCTGGTGCGGATTTCCTCGTCCTCGCCGCCGACGTACAAAAATGCCTTCACTGTGTATGCCCAGAACTCAGACACCCCGCGTCTTTCACAGCGTGGACCCCCCGGAGGTCTCGGCGTGTTCCCCAGGCCTGGTTGTTCATCCTGCGTCTTTTATGGATGGCCCTTGGGCCCAGTCATGGCCCCCGGAGGCCGAACATTGCAACACAACGCAAACATCCCGTCGTGATTCCTTCTGCGGCGCGCGGATGTCAAGGTACACCGAGCCTTCTGGTTGTTGAGGCTTCGGTATGCGCGCAGACAGCCCCCACAGGTAGTCCTGGCTGGCCTCAGCAGTACCACACAGTACCACCGAGTAGGTGATTGTTTTCTTATCCGTAAGGGCTTCGCCCCATGCCGCTGGCCCCCCTGTCTCGGATAACGGGAGATGCAAAAGCTAAATCATGAGGTCTGGGCGCCGCCGTGAAGCAGTGCCGGGACCTGTTTGTTTTTCGACCCTGACCCTACGGATCTGCGTCACGGGTGCCACCGAATTTCAGAAATGTGGCAAATCCCATGTGTTGTTGGACTCCGACCCTACGGATCTGCGTGAGGGGTGCCGCCGAATTTCAGAAATGCGGCAAATCCCTTTTGTTTTTGGATCCTGACCCCGCCGATCTGCGTGAGGGGTGTAAATTTGTACCCACTCCAGCAATTCAGACAACACGCTCAGGGCGTGGTAAAAATGCCCGTTTTGGGCCTCCCCTCCTCGCGCGGTCCATCAACAAGGAACAGTAAGCAGCAAGAAGTCAACAAGGAATAGTAAGCAGCAAGAAGCAGAACTGTAACAGTGGAAACTGGAAGCTGCAACTGGCACAGGACACTGCGAAGCTTCGTCCTATAGTCTGGTGGCCCCATATGGGGCCGGCGGATTCGCTGTTTTGCCGATCGGCGCGGGCCCTCGCACCCCCCCCGCTCTCTCCCCCCCCCCTGGAGTGGACCTTGGCTGTTTTTGTTGCACTTGTTTCGAGCAGGTGGAGCCTCCCCCATAGGACGCACTGCTGCAAGCAGTCGCACCAAGTACAGGTCTGGAGCCAGACCCTCCCCCCCCCTCCCCGCCCCCTTCCGCCTAGTGTCGAGTCGCCGAATCGGCTGGCCTTGTCTTGTCTTCTTTCGCCCACGCGCTCCGGCGTATGGCATGAGTGAGTGAGTGTGCCTGGTCTGGGGCGGTCTCAACGCGCCACCCCCAGGGCGCGGAGCGCCCCACGAGCGCCGCCAGAGGCCTGTTGAGGCCAGCCGGGGCCACCTGGGGGACTGTCGGTGCGCAGCCCGAAGCCTTCGCTTTGAGATCCGACGTCACGAAAGAAATGCAACATCCAAAAAGAAACTCGACCCGAGCCCTGGACCCCATCTGTCTGCGGCATTGTTCGATCCCGATCGATCCGTGAGGGTTTCGGGGCCCGAATCAGGGCAACATCGCCCGTTGTGAAGCAACAGCGACGTCAAGTCGGCGTCACCCTAACATACTGATGCTCTATGTGCGTCGCCCCCAAAGGGGTGACGTGCGCACCGCGAAATCTTATAGTATATGCGTCGTGGCTGGCGCTTTCTGGCCACACCGCTCGGGCAACGATACTCTTCAAGACGTGTGTACCATCAGTTCGGGTCGGACGCGCGCCTAAGGGCATGTAGTATTCGTATGTCCTTGTGCGGCCCATCACGATCTCAGGCAGCCCGAAGCCCCACCAGTCCTGGCCGACCGGGCGACTCTCTTGGCATCGCTCGGACGTGTGCATTTTTTCGGCGAGAACCATCGAGGACCGTCCTGGACCATAGAGCAAACCCGTCCCGGACCATCGAGCAAACAAAAACACGCACTAAACCGAACAACGCACGGGACATGGACGTCCGAGCGACGGCAAGCTCTGCGCATGCACACCTCGAGCGCCCCTCAAGGAGCGCAGGGAGGCGGCCGCGCCCAGACCGCAGGGCCCCGCGGCGGAGGCGGAGGGCCTCGTCGCGGCCGCTCCGGCGGAGCTGGCGGCGTTCTACCGCGCGCTCGTGGACTTCCCACGCCGTCGAAGCGAGCGGGGTCCTGAGGGAAGCGGGTCTCTGCAGTTTGTTTTGTGCTCGGCGAATATCAAGATCCTGACATCGCAGCTACTGCGCAGGGGGCGGTATGCCTTGTTTCGGGCCCCGAGACCCTCACGGATCGATCGGGGTCGCGCAGAGAGATGGGGTCCAGGGCTCGGGCCGAGTTTCTTCAAATAATTACATGCTTCGTAACGTTTGATCCTAGGGGAAGGCTTCCAAGGGCTTCGGGTTGCGCATCGACAGACCAACCAGGTATTCCTGGCTGGCCTGAACAGGCCCTCCGAGTAGCTCAATGCCGTCTCAACGTCCTGCCGCCACCTCTGGCGGCACCGAGTAGGTCTCAGGATGAGATAGTTCTCCAAAGTTGACCCTTGCATCCTTGCACCTCCGGGCCAGCCTCAGCCATCA
This sequence comes from Prorocentrum cordatum, assembly GCA_963575745.1. Lineage (NCBI taxonomy): Eukaryota > Dinophyceae > Prorocentrales > Prorocentraceae > Prorocentrum > Prorocentrum cordatum. The sequence goes on from CAUYUJ010022559.1 coordinate 314,284, forward strand.
TCGCTGGTCTCGTCGCTCAAACGGCCTCAACACTAGTGTAGTGTCAACTGTCCTTGCGTCCTTACCGCGCATCCCTGCTATTCGGTCGCACGCTGCATTAACTGACATTTCGAGGGTCCGCGCGGGTTTCTTGGATTTGCGCTGGACACCCCTGGCGGCGCCGCCCCTGGAGCGCTCCGCGCGCCAGGGAGGGCCCAGCGCAGACCCAAGAGGTCTGCGCGGACCTCGGACTGTTCATGCTCACGCCGTTCCCTGCCCCATCGGTGCTAGCCGCTCTCTTCTTCAGAGGCCATTAACATATGTACACGTACGCGGTTGGCTTCCCCTGGAGTGCGTGTCAACGCGGACGTTCGTGCAGGCAAGACCGCGGAGGGCGTACATGTACATATGTCGTTGCTCGCCCACTTCTGTCACCAGAGGAGCAAAAAGCACTACCACCAGCTAGGGGGACTGGCCGCTCCCCCTCCCCGAGCTGGTGGCACCCCGTTCCGGGCGCGCCCCCAGAGCGTGCCCCGAACGGAGTGCCACCAGCTCGGGGGAGTGGCCTTGGGAGCGGAGTTCTGTGGAGTTCTGGTGGTAGTGGCTCTTTCTACTCTCATGATTTTGGGGGGCCCTGGGGGGCCCTGCGCCGGCCCAGGGCCGACCGACAAGACGATCCGGGGCGAAGCGGAGCCGCAGCGGTGGGGGGGAAGGCCCGATCGGGCCCCACCGGGCCCATTGGCCTGCAGGGCCCGGCCGCCTCTTGTGCCGAGGACTTCTACCCGGGGCACCAGGCGCAGCTGGCGAAGCTGCTGATCAAGCACCTGGGCGGTCGCGCCGCCGGCTTCTCCCCGGCCTCCTCGGATAGCGACTCCTCCTCCAGCCTGTCGTCCGACAGCTCCGACAGCTCGTCGAAGAGGAGGAAGAGGAAGAAGAAGGCCAAGAAGAAGGCCAAAAAGAAGGCCAAGAAGAAAGCGAAACGGGAGGCGAAGGCCGAGGCGAAGGATGAGGCGAAGGAGGAGCCAGACGCGAAGCGGCGCAAGGGCGATGGGTAGCGGGGCCCCGGCGAACGGCTCCTGCCCGCGCAGCAGCGCCGCCAGGAGAGCGGCCGGGCGGAAGCCTCTCTGCGCAGCCGGTGTGTCCCAGGAGGCCCGCGCGGAGCCGGGGAAGGGCGCAGACTCAGGAGGGGAAAATAGGCACAGTCACGCAATGATAAGCGTCGATGCCCACGAACACAGCGGAGCATCTGGAAGAGGGGAGGGGAAACGCGAGACTCCAGAAGATGTGGACAAGTCGTCGGGGATCCTGGGATTTCTGCCTGCAATTGCGCGTGCCTCCCTGGGCCTTCTTTTTTGGCGGGGCGGTGGAGGACTTCCAAGGAGCAGCCTCCTTCTGAGAAGCCTCCCCCCCGCCTCCCCCTACGGGCTCGCGTCGTGTCCACCGCCGGCGACCCCATCGCGGGCGTTCGACGTGGAACGCTGCCGGCGACCCAGAATCGGTCGATGTTGACAGATCTGACGTGTCGGAAGCGGCCGATCGTTCAGGGGGCCAGACGGGGCTACAGGTCAAGGACAAATCCGTCCCAGAGCGTTCCAGAACGCTCTCAGGGCGTTCCAGGACGCCCTGGGAGAGCCGCGGCGCCCGAGGCATCCTCCGGAGCCGTTGGATTCTAAAGACTCGGTTTACCCTCCCCCGATGTTATCCTTGTCCAGAGCCGATGGATTTCAGAGACTCTCGGTTTATCCTCTCCCGATATGTTGTCCTTGTCCTGGCTTCGTCGTAGAGGTTGAACGATGCCTGCGGTGCCAGAGGCCCACGCCGAGTTCGGCACTGCGCGAGCCCGCCATGAGACCCATAAGTCGGGCCTGTCCCCCATACAGGGGGACCTTCGACGAAAAATACAAGGTACCCAAAAAATAGCCAAAAAATAATCCAAAAATCGTCGGGGACTATTTTTCGAGTATGTTTTGACCTTCTTGGGGTATTTGTTGGGGGTATGTTTCATTTTTCGTCGAAAATCCCCCTGTATGGGGGACAGGCCCGACATAATGATGCCCCCGTGGTGCGCACCGTCGAGGGCCGCCGCGCGTGCCGGGGCGCTGCGCTCGCCAGAGGGCTGGGGACTGCCCGGCTGCAGTGGGCCCCGGCCGGGAGCGGGCGCCGAGCGCGTGATCGCTCGGACGTGTGCGCTCTTGCTCGGTGGGGACCCTCCGGGGGGCATCCCGGGACCAGCCTGGCAGGAGCCGCACGCCGCCGAAGGAGGCACGGACGACTCACAGGGGCGGCATCGCTCGGACGTGTGCGCTCTTGCTCGGTGAGGACCATCGAGGAGCATCCCGGGACCATCCTGGCAGAGACCGCACGCCACCGGAAGATGCACGGGGAAGGGACGTCCGCACGATGGCAAGAATGGGGGAGATGGAGAAAAGGGGGGGGTTACGAACTCTTCTGCATGCAGCTGGTGTCCACCCCGCCGCCAGGATACATTCCTCGATACATGGACCAGCCGAAGATAGTGCGCCATGCAATAGTGAGATTTGGAAGCGAATGTCATATGCATTAAGGGATTTCCTTTTGCCCTCCAAACTTGGCTGGCTGTTCAATGTAGTCAATTTCGAACGGGCGCGGCGCCTCCCAGCGCCAGGAGGCGTCAGGAAAGCCAGCTATGCGCGAGCTGCTTCTCTTTATGCCCGGCCCTTTGCTAGCCTGCCCGTGGGTCCCCCCGGTGCCTGGCGAAAGAGGGCGTCGGCCTCGCGCAGAGGGGGAAAGGGCGAGCCCTGAGGGGAGGAGGAGGAGGAGGAGGAGGAGGAGGAGGAGGAGGAGGAGGAGGAGGCGCTGCGATTTGTGCACAAGGAGCGTTTTCCTTTTATTTCGCAGCAGCCCTCACAGATCGGTGCGGCTCGAAGAGTGACGCAGAAAGATGGGGCCCGGGCTCCAGCGGGGATTTGTTGCCGACGTTGCGTTTTGTTAGCAGCGTCAGATCGGAGGGAGGGGGGAGGGCTTCTTTGAAGCACCCTTGCTTCTTAGAGTGTGCGGGCCCCATCGATGGATACTATAGATGTAAGGCCGGCGCCTTCTGAGAGGCAACCTCCTTCAAACAAACCCTCCCCCCTCCCTCCACCCCCTTGTGCGCACCAGCGAGAGACTAGTGCCCCCTGCTTGCGTGCTCGTTTTGGGAGACTTGCAGGGGCCCACCTCTAACGGATCCATTCGGCTCCAGTTCGATTCTGATGTGATTAAACTTTGACTCCAGTTCGACTCTAGCTCGACTCAAGTTCGGCTTAAGTTCGACGTAACTTTGAGTCGAGTCGGCGGACAATCGCCGCAGCTTCGGCGCACGAGTGGGAGCTAGTGGCTCCAGGAAGGTTCCCAGAAACAGCACCCTGACTCTCTGGAAAACTCCGAGGATATGCTTGCTTTTGTTCACCACGTGAACCCTCCGACCTTGCACCTCTCGGCCCCGTCTTCGGGACGGGCCTCTCGTAGGCTGTTCCCGGAGGGTCCTGGGGCCCAAGATGGTCGGGTCGGGTCGGGCGAAAGGGCCGGTTTGGAGCCAGCTGGTGGCCAGAGGTGGCCCAGCACTGGTCACGGACAGCATAAATTGGGGAGAGGGCCCCCCTTGCCGCCACGGCTGGACGCGGCTGAAACAAGTTGTTTGTTTCTACTCGAGGGGGGGTCTGGGGACTGATTTGGAATGGGTTTGTCCCGCCCCTTTCTCTTGACAGATTATCTCGGAGCCATTCCAGCGCAGACCGAGGGAGTTGGAAGAGGGAGCTTGAAACTTGCATGCAGCTGCTTTCGGCCCTGCCGCCGAGCGCGTTCCTCAATACATGGGCGCCTCCGGCGGGAGGCGCCTGGACAAAAACAGCTATACTTGAGCTTACCAGGCTGAACCGTGTGACTACGACTAGGATTCAAGCAGTGGCGAAGCGTCCCCGCTTGCCTACAGGCGCACCAAATAATGTTTTAAGAACTGTTTTGTGATTTGCACAAGATGTTCCAATAACATGTCTGACTGAGACTGTCTTGTTTTAACACGTCGGGTTTATGTACTAAGAACATTGTTCTTGGAAACTGTCTTGTTTCAACACGTCGCCTTTATGTACTAAGAACATCGCTCTTGTTATTGTAACCTTTTTGGGTTCGAAGAACATGTCGTGGTAGGCCTATATGAATGCTGGGACGGAAGGTCCTTGCTCAATAGGATTGGCATCGCCTTACCTGAGTGCCACTCTCAAGTATTCCCTCTCCAGTTGCTGAGGGCACTTCCGTAATTATCATGAGATCGTCGTCGCCTCGGGCTTGTCCATGTATTGGGTATGGATGAGCTCGTGGCGGGCAATGGGCTGAGTTGCCAGCCCCGCCCGCTGCTATCCCCGCCCCGTCGTTCGACACCGAATTCCCCCCACCCCTGACAGGCCGCCCCAGGTGCACAACAGCGCTCGCCATGTTTTGTTCTGTTCTGCGGAGCCCTGGGCACGTCGTCCATGTCGATCCGATGGATCCGAGTCGGTATCGGGGTTTCGGCCGGCGCGATGTTGACGTTCCGACGTTCCGGTGTTGTCCAATGCTTCCATGGCGCTCCTGTGCATCCTGGCGCAGCCGATCCGATTCGATCCCACACCCGCGCCGGTGAAAATTCCGACCCTATCCGAGTCCCTGCGTCGACGCACATTCGGATCCGATCCGAGTTCCTATCTTTCTTTCCGCCACCAAGAAAATTACACAGACACTCTCCGCTGGATTGTTCCTGGGCCTCATGGGAGAGTGGCGGTGTATATTTCACCACTGGGAGCCAGCGACTGCATACACCGTCGCCCTCCGGAAGGTGCGTGCAAAATTCGTCGGAGGGTGTTTGTGTGTATATATATGTATCTATGCGACCACCCTTCGGGTAATAAGGAGGTGGTGGGGGGGGGAGAGGGGGAGGACAACATCTGACTCAATCGATCTCACTATCGATCTCACTCAACGGGACACCACGGGACAACACGGGACACCACGGGACACCTGTCGATCTCACTATCGATCTCACTATCGATCTCACCATCGATCTCACTCAACGGGACATCACGGGATAACACGGGCCACCACGGGACACCACGGGACAACGCGGGACACCTCTCGATTTCACTATCGGTCTCACTATCGATCTCACTAGCGATTTCACTCAACGGGACACCACGGGACAACACGGGACACCACGGGACACCTGTCGATCTCATTATCGATCTCACTTTTTGGGGCACCACGGGACACATCGGGGCACCACATCGATCTCAGTATCGATCTCACTATCGATCTCACGATCGATCTCACTCAACGGGACACCACGGGACACCTGTCGATCTCACTATCGATCTCTTTCTCTGGGGACACCACGGGACACCTCGGGGCACCACATCGATCACAGTATCGATCTCACTATCGATCTCATCGGTCTCACTATCGATCTCACGATCGATCTCACTATCGATCGCATTCAACGGGACACCACGGGACACCGCGGGACACCGCGAGCCACCGCCGGACGGAGGAGAATCAGTTGTCTTGACTTCGCCCTGGCACCGGCGGACACCATGGGACACCACGGGACACCGCGAGCCACCGCAGGACGGGGGAGAATCATTTGTCTTGACTTCGCCCTAACAACGGCGGGACACCATGGGACACCACGGGACACTGCGGGACACCGCGAGCCACCGTTGGACTGAGGAGAAACATTTGTCTTGAGTTCGCCCTTGCAACGGCGGGACACTGCGGGCCACCGCGAGCCACCGCCGGACGGAGGAGAATCATTTGTTCTTTTCGCCCTAGCAACGGCGGGACACCACGGGACACCACGAGCCATCGCCGGACGGAGGAGAAACATTTGTCTTGATAGCGCCCTAGCAACGGCGGGTTCAGTCCTCTCGTACGCCCACGCAGCTTCGCCTCGCCCGCACGCATGACACGAACGAAACGAAAGGATTTCCAGGTTTGGGGGTCTCCGTTCCCCTGCGATCGCACCCCTCAACCTCCGATGTGTACATGAATACATATATATATATATACCCATACGACCACCCTTCGGGTGATAAGGAGGTTCGGGGGGGGAGGAACCAACGTCTCACTTGATCGGTCTCACTATCGATCTCACTATCGATCTCAGTATCGGTCTCGCTCGATCGATCTCCCTCGAGCGATCTGACAATCGATCTCACTCGATCTATCTCACAATTCATCTGACTATCGATCTCACAATCGATCTCACAATCGATATCACATTCGGTCTCACTATCGATATCACAACCGCTCTCACAATCAACGTCATCATCATCAACAACATATTTACATCAACATCATCATCACCAACATCATCATAATCGGGACACCGTCCTCATCATCAACACCAACATCATCGTCATCACGGTAATCGACATTATCGGGACACCACCGTCATCATCATCATCATCACCATCATCACAATCATCATCATCATCAACATCATCATCAGCAGCATCGGGACACAGTCATCGTCATCATCATCATCAGCAGCAGCAGCATCATCATCGGGACACCTCCATGATCACCATCGTTATCGTCATGATCATCATCATCGGGACACCATCATCATCATCATCATCATCATCTCATCCTCATCATCGACATCATCATCATCAGCATCATCAACATCATCATCATCTGCATCATCATCATCATCGCCATCATCGGGGCACCATCATCATCATTACCAACATCAGCATCAACATCATCATCACCATCGGGACGCTATCATCATCAACATCATCATCATCACCATCATAATAATCATCATCATCGGGACGCCATAATCATCATCAACCTCATCATCATCAACATCATCATCAACGGGGCACCATCATAATCATCATCATCAACATCGCATCACCATACTCATCATCATCGGGACACCATCATCGTAATCATCATGATCATCAACATAATCATCATGATCATCATCATCCTGATCATCGGGACACCATCAGCATCATCATCATCGTCATCATCATCGACATCATCATCATCATCATCATCATCATCATCGGGACACCATCATCATCGACACCATCATCATCATCATCATCGTCATCATCATCAGCATCATCATCATCATCGTCATCATCGTCATCATCATCAGCATCATCATCAGCATCACCATCACCATCATCGTCATCATCATCATCATCACCATCATCATCATCATCATCTCACCATCATCATCATCAGCATCATCATCATCATCATCATCATCATCATCATCATCATCATCATCATCATCGCGGGACACCGCGGGACACCGGCGGGACACCGCGGGGCACCGCGGGACACCGCGGGACACCGCGGGACACCGGCGGGACACCGCGGGCCACCGGCCGCCCGGAAGGGAGACATTTGGTCCGGCCGCGCCTCAGCCACACGGGACTTTCGCGGGACACTGGCGGGACACCGCGGGCCACCGGCCGCCCGGAAGGGAGACATTTGGTCCGGCCGCGCCTCAGCCACAGGAGACTTTCTCTCGCCCGCCCACGCAGCTTCGCCTCGCCCGCACGCACGGTACGCACGAACACGAAACCGAAATCGATTTCCCAGTAGGGGGGCTCTCCGTTCCACTTCGATCTCACCCCCTCACCTCCGATATATATATATATATATATATATATATATATATGTATTCGTGGCGTGAGTTTGATGACGAGTGGTACTGCGCTCCCCGCCGCGCCGACCGGTCCAGGCGTCCAGGCCGCCCCAGTGGGGCCAGAGCAGACGGCACGTTCTGGAAGTGGCCTCGCTTTCGGCGCGCTCTCGCTCTCGGCGGAAGTGGGCGGACGCCAGCGGGACGACGATGCCGACGACGACGACGACGTCTTCCCGCTGCCCTGGACACTGCTGGGGGGCTGACGTAAAACTTCAATGGTTCCGCCGGCGGAAGGTGAAGCATGCAAGCAAGCAGAACTGGCGCTTCTACGCCGCATAGGCACTGAATAATACATTCGCCAGGGGCAATGCAAACCTTCGTCAGGCCGTGGATGCGCAAACGCTGGGTGAACACTGCTGTTGGGGCCTCGGCGGAAGGTCGGTGGAGGTAAACGCGAGGCGTCAGCATGCTTGGGCTTAGGGCTTGTGGAGTCGACCAGACTCTCAGACTCTTCCGCAGCGGCACCAGTGGGGCCGCCCGAATTCCTCCATCCCGCACCGCCGATGCATCGCCGATGCCCCTTCCGACCCCACCTATGGAAGAAGACGATATGGCATAAGCGTAAAACTTTCGAAGGTCCGTCCGAACTCCTTGGGTCGGCGGTGGACCCCTGGCGCGCGGAGCTCGCCAGGGGCGGCGCTGGAGGCGCCCCCATGGGTGCCCGGCCCCCATCCACGAAAAGTCTACGTGGTTCTCCGAAAGTTTGTGTGTTATGCAGTTGCGTCTTCTTTGTCTTCCTGGTCGTCTTCTTGTTCTTCTTCGTCTTCTTCTTATTTGTTCTTCCTCTTCTTCTTCTTCTTCTTATTTTTATTATTCTTCTTATTCCTTTTCTTCTCCTTCGTCTTCTTCTGGTCTGGGCGGCCACCTGACGTCGTGCGGCGTCGCGCCCTCCGCCAGCGACCTGCGCGCGCACGCGGGGGCGCCCCCGCGATCGGGGCTGCCTCTCGAGGGCCCCCCCGCCGCCGAGGCCCCCGTGGCGGCCCTGCGCCGCCGTGGCGGCGCCGCGCGCGCCGCAGCAGCCTCCCGGAGGCCCCCGGCAGTGGCGGCGGAGCTCGCCGCCGCCGCCGCCGTCGTCGGTCGGCGCCGCCGCCTACGGCGGAGGCCCATGCCGGGAGACGCCCCGCCCGCCTCCAGGGTTCGGGCCGAGCGACAGGGGGGGGGGATGGGGAAAGGGGAGGTTACGAAATCTGCGGCATGCAGTCGGTTTCAGCCCCACCGAGGGGCCCCTTCCTCGACATGCATGGCCGCCTCCGGCGCCGGGAGGCGCCGGGAAAATCAGCTACGTGAGCTGAGTCTCAACCACCCCCTTTGCTATCCCCCCCTTTCGCCCGGTCCGGAGGGTGCCCTGGGCTTCGACGGTTTTGCCATCGAAAGCGTGACATTCCCACACCAGGAGTCCATGGACGTTCTGGGGTCTCAGGGTTGGGTTTCTGGTGGAAGGTTCCTTGCGGTCGAGCTCATACTGTAGAAAAGACGTCTCGCGTCCCCGACGGCCCTTCAGATCCCGGCGTTGCCATTTTTTCCCAACTGGCGTTTCTTCTGCCCGCCCAGCTTCGGGCCCCTGGGCCCCCTCACACATCGACGCGGCTCGAAAGTTCACGCGGAGCGGAGGGGCCCGAGGATCTGGGAATCAGATTGTAAGACGATGCGTATATGTTTCCTGCGTCAGATCTGAGGGGCAGCGGCGACGACGAGGGCGACGACGGCGGCCGCCATGGCAGCTGCGGTGGCGTCCATGGCGATGGCGAGCGCGACGGTGAAGACAGCGTTGGCCTCTGTGACGACAGCGGCGACTGGAAAATCGAGAAGGAAAGGCGCGCAGCATGAGCAGTAGTATGAAAGGACGCACGGGTAGCTTCTCGTCAGAGCAGTGGCATTGGCAGCAGCATGGGCAGTAGCATGGGTAGCATCGTGGACAGTACGGGCAGTAGCATGGACGGTAGCATGGACAGTAGCACGGCTTGTAGCATGGACAGTCGCGGGGGCAGTAGCAGTGGCAGTAGCAGTAGCATGGGCAGTCGCGTGGGCAGTAGCACGGGCATAGCATGGGAGGCAGTATCATGGGCAATGGCATTGTTTTTAGCATGGGCGGTAACATGACCAGTGTCATACGCAATAACAGTCGCAGTAGCAGTAGCAGTCGCGTTGACAATCGCATGAGCAGTAGCAGTAGCAGTAGCAGTAGCGGTAGCAGTAGCAGTTCAATGAGAAGGCGAGGGGAGCGAAGGTGTATGACGAAAGACATAGAAAGAAAGAGAGAGCGCGAGAGAAAAGGGGTCGGAGAGAAAACGAGAGAGAGAGAGAGATAGAGAGAACATCAAGCGAGGAGAAATCCATACATAGAGAGAGAGAGAGTGAGAGGGAGATTGGGAGAGAGATAGAGAGAGAGAGAGAGAGAAAAAAAAAGTAAGAGAGAGATAACAGACAAACAAATATAGAGAGAGAGAGAGTGAGAGAGAGAGTGTTTGCCGTTGTGGAGTGCGCGCAAGCATCCCACCCCCCTGACGGGACTGTGGGGTGCCCTTGCGCGCGCTTCGCGATGCCCTTGGCCCAGCTCCCCCACACCGTACCTCGCTTACCCCTAAGAGTGAGAGCTCCCTCTTTGAACGCGACTCCCCACGCAGCCTCCTTAGAAAAGGGGGGAGTATCCTGGCGATGCACATCGCTCCACGATAGTAAGTATCGCATCGCCGCCCCTCGATTGAAATGACGAGCGAGGACCCTTGGCCAGGCCAGACGTCGAGCGCGAATCGCGCCATGCGCGGTGGCACTGTGGCGCAACTTCGACGGCGAAATTGTTCGCGGTCGAGTCGGCGCGCGGAGCCACGCAGACTGCTGGTGCGCCGCGTCGGCGGCTGGCTCGGCGACGAAAGTGTCTGCGCTGGAGTTGGCGCGCGGCGCCGAGCAGATTCCCCGCTTGCCTGGACAGCGCACGCGCGCGCGCGCAGGCGAAGACTCGCGCGTCGCAGGGGGTGGGGTGGGGGGGGGGGGGGGGCGATCCCGAAACGCAGTGTATCGTGCTGGGGTCGGCGCGCGGCGCCAATCCGATTCCGCGCGCGTCTGGCGAGCGCTCGAGCGCACGCGGGGTGACTCCCCGCGCGGCGTCGGCAGCTCTCTCGGCAAACGATGTTCGCGCGGCGGTCGGCGCGTAGCGCCGAGCGGGATGGCGCCTCGCCGCGCGGCTGGTGACGCGCGGGTGCGCGCGAGCGTCCCTGCAGTTGCGTCGCAGCGGCGTCGCACCTGCAGGCCATCGCTCCGCCATCGCCGCGCAGGGGGGAGGGGCTGCGTAGGAATGTGTGAGGTGCAGCCACATTCTTCGCGCTGGGGTCGGCGCGTGGCGCCAGCAGCTTCCCCGCTTGCCTGGATGGCGCTCGCGCGCGCAGGAGGAGACTCACGTGTCGCATGCTTGGCCCAATCGTGGCACGCGATCAGTTGCGCTGGGGACGGCGCGTGGCGCCGATCTAATGCCTCGCGCTGGGGTCGGCGCGTGAACAGACGCCAGCTGCAGTCGCCGCGCAAAAGGCCGCGCGGGGAGTGCGTGGGGGGGGAAGGGGGGGGGGCTGCGCGAGAAGACGTCAGCCGAGAGCGCCGCGGGCAAGCGGCGCGCAAAAACGCCTTCGGGACGCGCGAGAGACCGCCACGTGCGAGCGGCGGGCACGCGCGGAACAGCCCTCGGGGCGCGCCAGAACGCGCCGCGCGCGAGCGGGCGTGCGCACGAGTGCCTCCAGGGCGCGCCATTGCCTGCCGCGTGCAAGCGGGACCGCACGGGAGCGCTCCCAGGGCGCGCCAGACAGCGCACGCCCATGCGCTCCGCGTGCGGGCGGGCAACGCACGGAGATGCCCTTGGGGCGCGCCAGAGTGCACGTGTGAGCGGGCACGCACGGAGTTGCCATCGGGGCGTGCCCTTGAGCGCCGCGAACGAGCTGTCACGCGCGAGGGAGCCCTCCGGGCGCGCTAGCGTGCGCCGCGTGCGAGCGGGGACGCAAGGAGGGGCCCTCAGGGCGCGCCCAACAGCGGGCAGGCACGAGAACGCCCTCGGGGCGCACCCACGAGCACCGCGCGCGAGCGGGCAAACGTGAGAGAGCCGTCGGTGCGTGCCTTGCCCCGGTCTCGCCCCGCTTCCTTTGCGGATCTTGCTTCTGCCGCGCCGCGACCTCGAGAGCCTGGGCCCCTGTGAGGTGCCTCGCCCTGGCGCCACCGCCCCGGCAGCCCGCCGCCCGCTGGCGCCGGGCCGCGCCCGGCGTCGCCGCCGCCGGCCGCCCGCTGGGGCGGCGCGGCGCCGCCGAGGCCGCGCGCTCTCGGCGGGCGGCCGACGGCGGCCAGACGCTCGCCGGCGGCGGCGGCGACGGCACGGCGACGGCCGGCCGACCGACCGCTCGCCAGCGGCGACGTCACGACGACGTCGACGACGACGGCACTTCTCCTCGAGATTCTGGCGACTCAGTTTTCTGGAGCCGGGCGTGTTCGCTCCATTTCGGACCCCGCGGGGCCCTCACAGATCGCTCCGGTTCGAGAAATGACGCAGAAAGGCGGGGTCTGGGATCCGGTCGTGTTTTTTTTTTTGCGATGAGCTCGTTATAGATTCTGACACGTTTGCTCGCATGGTCTTCGCCCCCCCCCCCCCCGCCCAATCGCCCCTTGTGTGCAAGTGCCTTTCGACTTGCGTGGTTTCTGCACGTGCAAGTCGTTTGCGGCTTACTTCAGGCTCAAGCCCCCCCCGTCCACGCAAGTGAACTTACGGGCGTCTAACGAAAACACGCTGAATGTTACATTTTCTTGGCGTCGTCGGATCTCAGGGCTCGGCGCGAAGAAGTGTATCGCTATTGGCGGGCCTCTGGGGGCCCTCGCCAGGCCTCGGGTCCGTGCAGAAACAAATTATACGCAGGACGAGAAGCCGGTCCTGGGGCAGGGGTCTTCGAGGGCATCGGCAGGGCCAGGGGATCCAGCGCATTGGAAAAATTCAGACGGAGGTGTTTCGCCCTTCTCGGCCTCTAGAGGCCCTCGCCGGACCGCGGGGCCGTCAAATGACGAGCCCAGGATGGAAAACCGGTCCCGGGGAATGGATGGAGACTTCTGGGGGGGCGTAATTATTGAAAAAGTCGCGGCGTCGGATCTCTGGGGGAGGGTAGGCTCAGGGGGGGGCGGGCTCGGGGGGGGGGGGAAGCATCGAGCTGGAACATCGGCGATGCATGGCGAATGCGCGCGTCCCCAGGCGGGGTGGGCCATCAGGCCACGGTCGGCGACGTGTCGCCGATTCCCGCTTGAGTTGCCCTCCCGGAGCCTACATGCCCACATGGACGCCCTGGGGTCTCCGGGTTGGGTTTCGTGTGGCAGGCGTCTTCGGGACTGGCCCCCACGGTGTCCCCTCCCATCGTTGCCTGTCAGGTCCAGTGCCTCCCGGGGTCGCCACGGCGTGGCCGGGCGACCGCCCAGTGGGTCCGGGGGGCCGAGGCCCAGATCTCCGACGCTTTTGCTCAGCATGCTCTGGGATCTCCTGGCTTCTGGTGTTCAACGGGACGACGTGGCTACATCATGAGAAAACGGATGAGTGGGGACTGTCGGGAAATCAGCTCTTGAAGTACGCATTTTCCTGAGTAGACCCCCGACGCGCGCAGCTTCTCATGCGAGGCCATGGCCGAACCCGCCTCGCCCTGACGGGGCCCAGGCGCATGCCCGTACAGGCGATCCGTTTCCGTTTCCGTTAGCTTCTGGTGTTCGACGTGCTCGGCCCCAGAGAGATCCCACGTTTTGAACAAAAGTCAAGACGGAGGTTTCTCGCGATGTTCGGCCACTAGGCAGGGGCCCTCGCCGGGTCCCCGGGCTGTCAGGACACGACTCAGGATGAAAGACCGGTCATGTGGAACGGGTCGAGTTTTCTGGGGTCCCCGTATCGAACAAATCACTACGTCGGATCTCTGTGGTGTTGTCCTCGATTTGTGGTGTTCGGCCGGGGCTCTTTCTTCGACTTCGGCCTCTGGAGCACGTTGTCGGGCCCGGGGCCCTCAAGAGTGGTTCCAGGACGAGCGAAACGTTTACCCCCAGGAGTGGGTCGGGACCTCAGGGGCCGTGCACTGAGAAAGAATACATCGTCGGATGTCTGGGAATGCAGGGGTGCAAGTTCGGTCCTCCAGGTACAGTCAAGACGCTGAAATAAGGAACAGTTTGGCTTCGGAAGGGACTCTCGATGTTCCTTAGGTTCCTCCAGTGCTGTTCCTCTTGCCCTCCTGGGGCACGGAGGCGCTTACAGGGCCAAGAAGGGGCTTCGTTCCTGATTTAGCGTTCCTTCTGCCAGCGGCCCGACTGTAGGGCGTCGCCCACACGGGGTTCCGAGCAGACGGGGTCGGCGGATCTCGCCCCGTGGCCGAGGCTTCGGCGATGCGACTCGATTCGGGTCCCCGCGCTCCCCATCACGATGTCGCCGACACGTCGCCGATTCACCGGCGATGCAGCGCGATCGTCCGACCCCATCTTCTTGAGCCCCATCTGGACGGCCTCCGCATAGGGGCAGGAAGACTGGGGACGAAGACTTGCCGCGGCCCCTGCCCGTTCCTGACTAGGGGTCGCCGTCGGCGTTGCGGCCCGCGTTGCTGCCCTGTGTGGGGCAGGTGACGTCTGCCCAGCAGCAAGCGGCCGCAGTCGGTTCTGCGCAGCACTTGGGGGGGTGCACTTCAGGAGCGACCGGTCTGAGGGTTGTGAGCCTGGATGCCCACAACTACATATGGTTTTGTTTTTTTTCTCCAGGCCATTTTTGGGGGGGGCCCCGCCAGATGGTAAAATACATACCAAACAAACTATATATATGTATATTCTGACACATATACCATTATATATCAGAGTGAGGGGGCCGAACGGTCATTCATTGTCCCTGGGTGCGTGGCTGAATAAGGAATTCATGGTGAGAATTCTGCTTGTTGCGTTGTGGTTGTTGTCGTTGTTGTTGTTGCTGCTGCTGTTGTTGCTGTTGTTGTTGTTGTTGTTGTTGTTGTTGTTGTTGTTGTTGTTGTTATTGTTGTTGTTATTGTTGTTGCTGCTGTTGTTGTTGTTGCTGTTGTTGTTGTTGTTGTTGTTGTTGTTGAACATTATTAATTCTAAAGAATAATTATTGTTGGGCCCCCTGGTGCGCGCCCCCCCCGCCGCGCCTAGGCCGCAGCCACGTTTTCATCATTTTCGTGAGGAAGCCTCAGGTAATTCGAGGTGATCAAGATCCGGTTGTTTTGTTGTAATCCGTTTTCCCTTGCAAAAAACACTATAAAATGAAATTTCTTGTTCAAATATTATCAAATTTCAAGAATCCCTTGTAAAAAATAAGGTAAAGTGGACATTCGCGCGCGCAAGACGAAATCCTTCCAAAAGCTTAGTGTTCGGAGCGATTTTAACATAAAAACATCAAAAAACCAATGGTTTTTCAACAAAAAAATGTCAAAATCTCATCCCGCGCGCTCTTGCGGATTCGTAGGAAACCCAACACTTTTTAAACATTTCTGTCAAACGGGCTTTTGCGAGCAACTTTTTCGAACTTCTGCGACAACGGTTGCGCACCTGCCAGGGCCATCATCCCTGTCAAATAATACCATGCGGGACACATTCGTTTTTTCTTCGCGCGCGCACGCCGAAATCTCCAAAAACCATTGGGTTCTGTGGGTGTGTACCCCACGCCAGTGTAGTAGCCACGGTCGTCCGCACGCCACGAAGTGAAGTGTCCCAACGTCATAGGGCGGGAAGCTGGGTTTGGGTGGTCGCGAAGAGTCGTTTGGATATTTGGTAGAGCTTGTAATGCCCCCCCCACGAAGTGGGGGTATTGCCTGGTGTCGTATGAAAACCCTGGCACTGGGGAGAACACCACGCGTTCGGGTAAAATGATTGTTGTTGTTGTTGTTGTTGTTGTTGTTGTTGTTGTTGTTTGTTGTCGTCGTCGTCGTCCCACCCGCGACCCACCCGCGACCCTCCCCGCGATCCACCCCGCGACCCACCCCGCGACCCACCCCGCGACCCACCCGCGACCCACCTGCGACCCACCCGCGACCCACCCCGCGACACACCCCGTGACCCACCCAGCGACCCATCCTCGACCCATCCGCGACCCACCCGCGACCCACCCCGCGACCCACCCGCGGCCCACCCCGCGACCCACCCTCAAGAAAGGAAAAAACACCCGGACCCGGCAATAGATTTTTACTAAAACGGCCCTGGACGTTGATTAAACAGCCCTGCCCTGTTGGATTCATTCCTTGTGTGCGTTTACTAAACGGCTTCGCTTGTCGGGGTGATTATTATGGGCTGGACTTTCTGCCCTCTACACCCGCGAACCATGCGCGACGCACCCGCGACTTACCCACATTGGTTAGCGAAAAAAACGGCGCCTGCGGCGGGCTCGTTGTATAATTTGTGAGACTTTGGTGCCTGCGGCGGGCTTCTCCAGAGTCTCGCAAACTGCCGACGTTCCCACCGCCCCCTCACTATTATCAGCATCTGCAGTGTGCTACGCTTAATTAAGTGCGCGTGCGTACGTATGTATGTATAGGTGTGTATATATGCTTGTATGGATGCGTGAGTGCATGATTGCACGCATGTATGTTTGTGTATGTATATGTCTATCTGATTGGTTGTGTGTATCCATGTTCGTAGGTACGCAGCACCCCGCAGATGCGGATAAGAGTGAGGGGGCGGCGGGGACGTCGGCAGTTTGCGAGACTCTGGAGAAGCCCGCCGCAGGCGCCAAAGTCTCACAATTTCTACAACGAGCCCGCCGCAGGCGCCGATTTTTGCGTTAAACCAGTGTGGGTAGGTTGCGGGTGGGTCGCGGGGTGGGTCGCGGTTGGGTCGCGGGTGGGTCGCGGGTATAGAGGGCAGAAAATCCACCCCGTAATAATCACCAGGGCTGTTTAGTCAACGCCCAGGGCCGTTTTAGTGAACGTCAATTGTCGGGTCTGGGTGTTTTTTCCTCCCTTGTTGGTGGGTCTCGGATTGGGCCGCGGGTGGGTCGCGGGGTGGGTCGCGGGTGGGTCGCGGATGGGTCGTGGATGGGTCGCGGGGTGTGTCACGGGTGCGTCGCGGGGTGGGTCGCGGGTGGGTCGCGGGTGGGTCGCGGGTGGGTTGTGGGTGGGTCAAGGATGATGGCGCGCGGGTTGGGCCGCGGGTGGGTCGCGGGGTGGGTCGCGGGTGGGGTCGCGGGGTGGGTCGTGAGGTGGGTCGCGGGGTTGGTCGCGGGTGGGTCGCGGGTGGGACGACGACAAGACAAACGACAACAGCAACAACAACAACCTCAACAACAACAACAACGCAACAAGCAGAATTCTCACCACGAATACCTTATTCAGCCACGCACCCAGGGACAATGAATAACCGTTCGGCCCCTTCACTATACGTGTGTATATATATAGGTATGCATGTACACATACGTGTGTATATAGGTATGCATGTACACATACGTTCATGCATTCATACATGTTTGTTTGTATGCATGCATGCATGTATGTATGTGTGTATGTGTGTATGTATGCATGCATGCATGCATGCATGTATGTATGTATGTATGTATGGATTACTGAAGGTATGCATGTGTGGATGCATGGTTGCATGTATGTCTGTCTGTCTGTCTGTCTGTCTGTCTGTCTGTCTGTAGGCATGTAGGTACGACTGCGCATTTGGTTAGGTATGCATGTATAGCTGTATGCCTGCATGTAGGTATGTCCGTGTGTCTGACTGTATGGATGTATTTATGTCAGAGTGAGGGGACCGAACGGTCATTCATTGTCCCTGGGTGCGTGGCTAAATAAGGAATTCGTAGTGAGAGTATGCTTGCTGCGTTGTTGTTGTTGTTGCTGCTGCTGCTGCTGCTTCTGCTGTTGCTGCTGCTGCTGTTGTTGTTGTTGCTGTTGCTGTTGCTGTTGCTGTTGCTGCTGTTGTTGTTGTTGTCGTTGTCGTTGTCGTCGTTGTTGTTGTTGTCGTTATTGTTTGTTGTCGTCGTTCTTCCCGCGACCCACCCGCGCCCCACCCCGCGACCCACCCCGCGCCCCACCCCGCGACCCACCCGCGACCCACCCCCGACCCACCCGCGACCCACCCCGCGACACACCCGCGATCCACCCCGCGACCCATCCGCGACCCATCCGTGACTCACCCGCGACCCACCCCGCGACCCACCCGCGGCCCACCCCGCGACCCACTCTCAAGGGAGGAAAAACCATCCGGACCTGGCAATAGAGTTTTACTAAAGCGGCCCTGGGCCTTGACTAAACAGCCCTGCCGTGTTGGATTCATTCCTTGTGTGCGTTTACTAAACGGCTTTGCTTGTCGGGTTGGTTATTATGGGCTGGATTTTCTGCCCTCTACGCCCGCGACACTCCCGCGACCCATCAGCGACCCACCCGCGACCCACCCCGCGACCCACCCGCGACCCACCCGCGACCGACCCACATTAGCTTAACGAAAAAATCGGCGCTTGTGGCGGGCTCGTTGTATAATTTGTGAGACTTTGGCGCCTGCGGCGGGCTTCTCCAGAGTCTCGCAAACTGCCGACGTCCCCACCGCCCCCTCACTCTTATCCGCATCTGCGGGGTGCTACGCATGTATGTCTGGTTGTAGACTTGCATACGTATGGTTACATGTATTTCAGTGATGATGCCTATGTGAATAGATGTATGTGTATGTATGTGTATATGTATATGTAGATGTATGTGTATATGTAGGTGTATTGTGATGTATCAGTGTACATTTGTTTACATCTGTGTACATACTAAAGTATTGCACTCCTCCTCCTCCTCCTCGTCCTCCTCCTCGTCTTCCTCCTCGTCCTCCTCTTCCTCTTCCTGCTCTACCTCCTCCTCCTCAGCCCCCCTCCGCCCCGAGGAGCGTCGACAGCAGTCCCCTTGGCCACGCGGCCCCCAGGCGGCGCCTGGTCAGCGTGGAGGTGACGCAGGGTTCAGGCCTAGCGGGGCGGTCACACACACACGCACACACACACACACGCACACGCACACGCACACGCACACGCACACGCACACGCACACGCACACACAAACACAAACACAAACACAATCGCACGCACACACACACACACACCTACACACGCATGTTCACACACACACACACACATCCGAAGCTATTTTGGCTCAAGCTGTGTGGCCTGAAGCCAAGGTGCGCCTGGCCCGCGCCGACACTTCGCCTCGTCGGAATGACCTCTGCCGGAGCCCCGCTCGTGCTGACGCCAGCGGCGCGGATGCTGCGCGGCGGAACGCCCTGGAGGATGCCCGCGGCGCCCTTCTGGCGGCCCACGCCGCCAGCGGCCTGGCGGTGGAGGCGCTTTGTGGAGGCACGCGCCTCCTGCGAGCGGCGGAGGGCATGCTGCGAGTGGCGTTCGCCGAGCTCGCCAGCGAGCCCCGCCGTTCGAAGCAGGCTGGCGCTGCCGCGGCGGGCTCGGCGGCTGCGGAAGGCAAAGAGGTCTCAGCGGCCCTGCTCTCGGCCGCGCGGACAACGGAGGCGGCCGCGAGCGGCGGCGGAGCGGGCGCATGTGCGCGCGGGCGTGGAGCTCGTGCAGCTGCCTGCTGCTGCTGCGCCCGCCGAGGACGGCGACGACGACGACGACGAC
This sequence comes from Prorocentrum cordatum, assembly GCA_963575745.1. Classification (NCBI taxonomy): domain Eukaryota; class Dinophyceae; order Prorocentrales; family Prorocentraceae; genus Prorocentrum; species Prorocentrum cordatum. The sequence continues at coordinate 333,567 of CAUYUJ010022559.1, forward strand.
GACGACGACGACGACGACGACGACGACGACGACGACGACGACTCCAAAAAAACAGTCACCTGGGGCTTCGAAATTATTGATTTCCCTGGGGAAGTCGCGTCGTTTCGCCATCTTGCTGGCGCAGCTTTCGTGGACGAAGTCCACGGGTTAGCGCTAGTCAGCTACAGCGCTGGCATCAGCGCGTGCGAGAAAGGCATGCAGTGGCAGAGGGCCATGGTGCTGCCGAGCGAGGTGCTGGATCGTGCCGTCTTAGGCGGGCAGTTTGCGTGGCGACTCATGGGGACGTCTACATATCCGCTTGTTGTTGCGTTCTTTACGCCTTCGAGTTCGCAGCCCGTCTTTGGAGACGTCACGCTTCAAGTTTGCATTGTCGCGTGTGCTTCCGTGGAGTTGCCCCGATGCCCATTTGTGACTTTTGATAGTTTTTGCGATCTTGTGGCCTGCGGCTGGCGCAGGGGGGTGTAAGTTGTGTTCTCACGTGCTCGTTCTCTCCTAGGCCACGGTTCAAGCGATAAGTTTGTATCTCGTAGGTCGGCTCTTGGGTCGCACCTGGTTTGCCTTGCGATTCTTTCAATCGCATGACACTTGTGGATGCGCAGTATAGAGGTCAATTGTTCGCATGGAAAAACACGCTTCGTGGCCCATGGTAGCTTCACCGAAGGACCCTGTTGCACCGTCCACTTGTGGGCGGCACGCCTGTTTCGGCACACCCCTCACACTTTTCGTGGCCCCACAGGGAGCTCCACCTAAGGCCCCGGATGCACTTTGCAAATGTCGGCGCCACTCCCGCTTCGGCGCAGCATTCACACGTTTCGTGGCCACATAGGAGGGCTCCACAAGGCCCCAGGGGCGGGGCTCGCATGGCGACGCCACCCTGTTTTGGCACACCCCTCACACGATCCTTGGCCCCAACAGAGATCACCCTTCCTTCGTCACATTTGCCTTTCGGCATTCACGCCTGGATATGAGTGGGCCCTTCATCAAGATAGTTGGATGTTCCATGCGAGGCCCCAGAGGTCCCGACGGGCTCCCCAGGGGTATTCCTTCATTCGGAATCCGTTGTTGATTCCGTTCGGTCCAAACAACGTCCCGCAGATGCCGAAATCGAGTAAAATGCTTGGTCAAGGCAGACCATATCATTTGATATCTGGAGGGGGAAAGAGGACCAGTGAAAACCGAAGACTCGCCAGCGATGTTGGAATACGACCTCCCTCCAAGCTCCTTCTTCAGAGGCCCCTACGAAGTTCATTTCCATAGAGTGAATTGCCCACTTGGGGGACAACCGTGTGAAAATCTTGAAGCGTGCCAAAAGACCATTCTCAGGATGTCAACGCCACGACTTAACTGGATTGTTACGTACTGGCGACCCTGAAACGTGCCAGAAGACCATTCATGAGACATCAACACCGCGAATCAACGTAATTGGTGCGCCCTGGCAATCTTGAGCCCCTCCAAAGCACCATATCTTCCATAGGCCCCTCGACCGGACTTGACCTTGGTACGCTGACCATGGTAAGCATTGGAACTCTTGCAAATGTTTAAAGCGAATGTGCGTGGCGCTAAGGCGAGAGCCATCTTTTGAAAAAATACACCCTGAACCCGTGAAGTTCTTGCAGATTGTTTAAACGAATGTGCGCGGTATTAAGGCGAGGGCCACATTTTGAAAACCACCCGCCAATCCGTGAAGACCTTCCGAATTTGTATAACAAACGTGCGCGGCGCCACATTTTGAAAACGACCCACCCTCAATCCGCGAAGCTCTGACAATGTCTTTCAACGAATGCGCGCGGCGCTAAGGAGAGAGCCACATTTTGAAAACGACCCGCCCTCCATTTGCGAAATGGTTGCCAATCTCTGACCTTCAGGATCAGAAGTGGTGAGGAAGTCTTGGGCGAAACGCCTGGCCCGCCCTTTCCACCGGCCTGGGGGTGCGGCAGGTAAGAGCCTGGGTGTGCGGCGGCTAAGTGCGGGATGAGGAGGAGGAGGAGAGGAAGGAGGAGCAGTAGGAGGAGGAGGTGGAGGATGAAGAGGAGGAGGAGGAGGAGGAGGAGGGAGGAGGGAGGAGGAGAGGGAGGAGGAGACGGGTGGCCGCCGAGTGCGGGACGTGCCCTTGGGACCTTGTCGACGGGTTGTGGGTTGCGTTGGTTCCAGCATCGGGCATCTGCGATAACCGCAACTGGCTGACATGGACCAAAGGAGGATGATACTGAGGAGGAGGAGGAGGAGGAGGAGGAGGAGAAGGACAAGCAGGAGGAGTTGACGGACGATTGACATCGCCCAAAGAAGTCCCCAGGGAAGAGGGACCCTGGACCCTGGGGCGTTCCCCCCGGGACCCCTTTTTTCGTCTTGGCTCGTGTCCTGATGGTCTCTGAGCCTGTGGAGGGCCCTGGGAGCCTGAGATTTGCGAAAAGCTGATGGCCAGTATCCCTCATGAAGCGTTTGCTTCATGAGGGAGGAGGGAGAGGAGGAGTAGGAGGAGGGGGAGCAGGGAGGAGGAGGAAGAGGGAGGAGGAGGAGGGGGAGGAGGAGGGGGGAGGGAGAGGAGGGAGAGGAGGAGGAGAAAGAGGAGGAGGAACATGAGGAGCAGGAGGACCCAAGGAAGCCAATTCTGGCCCAGGGAGCCCAATTTGGGCTCAAGCTGGTATGCGGGATATCGGTCGAGGGTCCCGAGAAGGCGCTGTTTCCCTCGAAGCGTCGATCAAGAACTGCGGTCGGACAAAACAATGGGGCGCAGCACTGCGCTTGCTCCGCGAAGGATTTCGACTAGGTGTGCAACTCGTCCCAAGTCACTACGTTGCGACTATCAGCACATGCAGACAAGGCGGGCAATGGCAACACGCGCTGTCAGTGTTCAGAGAGATGCGGGAGGCGAAGCTGGAGCCCAACGTCATCTGTACTACAATTGCGGGCGAAGCGCCCGCGAAAAGCACAAGCAGTGGCAGCGCCCCGGGCCGCCCAGAGAGCCCGCGGGCCGCCCGCAGAGCCTCTGGGGCGCTCCTCGAGGGCCCCAGGAGGCCCCTGGAGCGCTCGCCGACGGCTCTGGGACCCCCAGATCGCCCCAAGACGGCTTCACAGACGCCCAAGAGGGCAGAAGCCGACCCAGCCCCCGAGGACCGCGTGGACGGCGCCAAGAAGCAATACGCGTGCGTTTTCCGAAGGTTTCGAGGGTTGTCCTGTTCCCGCCATTTCGGGCCTACAACGGCCCAGGATGGCCCCGGGGGCTTCCCAGATCGCCCCTGCACGGTCCAAGAGGGCCCCAGGAGGACTCCCAGACGGCCCAAGAAGGCCCGTAGACGGCCCAAGAGGGCTCCAAAACGGCCCAAGAGAGCGTCAAGCGACCCCCAAGTCAGCCCCAACCAGGCCCCAGATCCCGCCCGAGCGGGCTCAAGGCGACCTCCGAGACGGCCCGAGACCCCCAAGATGGCCCCAAGACGCCCCAGGGAGGGCCCCAGATGCCGCCCACAAGGGCCCAAAGCGACCTTCGCGATGGCCCGAGATCCCCGAGATGGCCCCAGGACCACCCTGCGCGGGCCCGCTAACGTGGCCCCTTCACTCTGACGGTGCCTGAAAACCCTTGAGTTTGGGCTGATCGCGCCCAGTCCCAGCGCGATTCGCAAAAACCGCTTCTTTCACACGCTTCCAGGTCAGTGCCCCGGGTGCTCCCCGACTGCTTTCTGAGATCGCCCCTGGACGTGGCCCCTTACACGTCGGCCCCACGCGTGACCTCCAAACGGGACCCCCAAAGGCGGCCCCCACACAAAGCCTCCGAAGGTCGCCCCTACCGCCCCAGTAAGCGTGGCCCCCGAACGTCAATCCCACGCGTAGCCCCCAGGCGCCCCCAAACGTGGCCCCAACACGCACAGCCCCCAACGATTGCCCTCAAACGTGACCGTCACATCTGCCCCCGAACCCCGCACCCTCAAACACGACCGTCACATGTGCCCCCGAACCCCGCACGCGGCCCCAAAACATGGCCCCCGGCAGGGCCGCGAACGTTGCCCCCAACCATGACCCCCTGACGAGGCACCCCAACGTGTCCTTCAAACGAGGCCCCCCAACGTGGCGCCCAACTCTGGCCCCCACGCGTCCACCCCCCACATCGAACTTCTCGCGCACAGGGACTCTGTAAGATCGTTCGGGCCCCCTTACTCTGATTGTGTCTGAAAACCTACGTGTTTCTGCTAATCGCGCCCAGTCCTCGCGCGACTCGCAAAAACACATTACTTTTGACGCTTCCAGCGCTTCCGACACGTGCGCGTTCCGGACCAACGCCTGGACCTGCGGGCCGTGGATTTTCCACGGGTTCACACAAGTCTGTATTACAATTCCGGGCGAAGCGCGCGCGAGAAGTACAAGCAGTGGCAGCGCCCCGGGCCGCCCAGAGAGCCCGCGGGCCGCCCGGAGAGCCTTTGGGCCGCTGCCCGACGGGCCCGGGAGGCCCCCGGACCGCTCGCGGACTCATCCAGGATTCCCAGATCGCCCCAAGACGGCCTCAGGAGGTCCCGAAGACGGCCCAAGACGGTCTAAGAGTGTATCCGAGACGCTTACGATGGCTTCAAGACGCCTTCAAGACGGCCCGAGACGCCTCCACGAGGCCCCCAGAGCGCTCGAAGTGCACCTCCAAGAGGGGCCGCAGAAGCCAAAATCGTTGATTGTCTTCGCTTTTTTCAATGTTTCTGGCCTTCTCGCTTTTTCGGCTGTCCGACGCTCCACGGCCGCTCAAGATGCCCCCAAGACCGTTCCAAGACGGCCCAAGAGGCCTTCAAGACGGCCCCAAGACGGCCCAAGAGGGCCCCAAGACGGCCCAAGAGTCCCCTCGCACGCTTCTTGGCCACATAGGGGGCTCCACAAGGCCCCGCGGTCGGGGCTCGCATGGCGACGGCGACGCCGCCCTGTTTTGGCACACCTTTCGCACGTTCCGTGGCCCAATAGAGATCTCCTCTTCCTTGGTCCTGTGTGCCTTTCGGCACTCACGCTTGCATGTGAGTGGATCCTTCGCGGCGATAGTTGTATGTTCAATGCGCTGCCCCAGAAGTCCCGGCGGTCTCCCCAGGTTATTCCTTAGTTCGGATCCGTGTTTGATCGCCACTGGTCCCAACAGCGTCCCGCAGACGACGAAATCGAATAACAAAGCTGAACAAGACAAAACAGATCGTTTGATATCTGGAAGAGGAGGAGGAGGAGGTCAAGTGCAAACCGAAGACTCATCAACGATGTTGGAATACACCCTCCCGACGAACTCCTTCTTCACAGGCCCCTATAACATTCATCGCCCCTGAGGAAAATGCCCCGTTGGAAGACAATCCTGAATATCCTGAAGCGCACCAGAAGACAATTCTCAAGACTTCAACGCCACGGCATAACCTGATTGTTGCGTCTTGGCCATCCATTCCTAGGACTTCAGCGCCGCGAAGCCATATAACTGTTGCGCCCTGGCAATCCTGAGTCGCTCCAAAAGAACATGTTTGGTACTGTAAGAATGGGAGTCATTGAAACTCGTGCAGAGTTTGAGAGCGAATGTGCACGGCGGTAAGGTTATATCCACATATTGGAAGCAAGAATACACGCGGCGCCAAGGCGAGGGCCACACTTTGGAAAATAATTGCCCTCAATCCGTGAAGTTGTTCAACTTTGTAAGACGAGCGTGCGCGGCGCGACTGCGAAAGTCACATTTTGAAAACGACCTGCCATCAATCCGTAAGGTGTTGCCGATTGTTTACACGAATGTGCGCGGCGTCAGGGCGAGGGCTACATGTTGAAAACCACTTGCCCTCAGTCCGCGAAGTTCTTCCACATTTATGATGCGAATGAGCGCGGCGCTATGGCGAGAGCTACATTTTGAAAACGACCGTCCTCAATACGCGAAGCTCTGGTTAAAACGAACGTGCGCAGCGCTAAGGCGAGAGCCACATTTTGAAAACAACCCGCCCTCCATTTGATCATAAATGGCGAGGAAGTCGCAGGCGAAACGACCAGCCCGCCCTTTCAGCTAGCCTCGGGGTGCGACAAGAAAAAATACCAATAAGGAAAAGGAATGGAGGAGGAGGAGGAGGAAAACGAAGAGGACGAAGAGGAGGAAGAGGCGGAGGGAGGAGGAGGAAGAGGAGGAGGAGGAGGAGACGGGCGGCCGCCAGGTGCGGGAAGTGCCTTTGGGACCGTGGTGACGGTTTGCGAGTTGCTTTAGTTTCAGCATCCGGCATCTGTGGTAACCGCATCTTGCCGACATGGACCAAAGGAGAATTATAATGCGGAGGAGTAGGAGGAGGAGGAGGTGGACACGTAGGAGGACCCCAGGGAAGAGGGGCCCATAACCCTGGGGCCTTCCCTCAGGACCACTTTTGTTGTCCTGGCTCGTTTCCTGATAGTCCTTGAGCTCGTGGAGGGCCCTGGGAGCATGGCAGTTGAGAAAAGATCAGAGCCCGTTTCCCTCAGGAACCGTTTGCTTCATGGGAGGGGAGGATGAGGAGGAGGCACAGGAGGAGCAGGAGAACCCAAGGAAGCCAATTTTGGCCCAAGAAACCCAAAGTTGTTTTAAGCCGTTTAGGCTCAAAGAACCTTTTTGGTTCAAGCCGTGGTGCCGTGTCCTTCTGGATGCAGTTTTCGGATGCTGGATATCGGTCGAGGTTCCCGAGAAGGCGCTATTTCCTTCGAAGCGTCGATCAATAACTGCGGTCGGGCAGCACAGTGGGGCGCAGCACCGCGGTTGCTCCGCGAAGGACTTAGACTAGCTGCACACATCGTCCCAAGCCACTCAGCCACCACATTGCGAGTATCTGCGCATGCAGAAAGGGCGGGTCATGGCACCACGCGCTGTCAGTGCTCAGTGAGACGCGGGAGGCGAAGCTGGAGCCCAACGTCATCTCTCCTGCAAGCCCCTGCGCTCGCGGAGGTGCCCATCGGTGGCAGCGGACCGCCCTCCGGCGACCCCTGCGAGCCTCAGCAGGCCTCGGCGCGCCTCCAGGCTGGCCCAAGAGCGTTCCGAGACGCACCAGGAGGCCCCCAAGAGGGCCGCCAGACGGCCGAAGACTGTCCAAGTGGTTTCCAGAACGCTCCAAGTGGGCTCCGCGACGAGCCCCAAGAGAGCTCGACCACCGAAACATCGTCCCATTCCTTTGGGAAACGTGCATTTTCGCAGTTCCCGGGCTTGCCTTCTTTATAGCGTCCAAGACGGCCATACAGGGTCCCAAGATGGCCCCAGGACGGCTCCTGAGGCGCACCCTGGCGGCCCTCGGGGTAACCAAGGATGCGTCAAAAGCGGCCTGGGACGGCTCAAGACGACCCCCAGACGGTCCCCAGGCTGCTCCAGAGACGCCCAAGGCGGCCCCAGGCCGCCCCCAGACGGCCCCGACAACGCCTCCGTCAGCCTCCTCACAGCCCAAGAGGCTTCCAAAGCGCTCCAAGTGGGTTCCACGACGAGCCCCAAGAGAGCCCGAACACCGAAAACATCGTTTATTTTTTTTGGGAAACATGCATTTTCGCAGTTCCCTGGCTTGCCTTCTCCATAGCGTCCAAGACGGCCATACAGGGTCCCAAGATGGCCCCAGGACGGCTCCTGAGGCGCACCCTGGCGGCCCTCGGGGTACCCAAGGATGCGTCAAAAGCGGCCTGGGACGGCTCAAGACGACCCCCAGACGGTCCCCAGGCTGCTCCAGAGACGCTCAAGGCGGCCCCAGGCAGCCCCCAGACGGCCCCGAAATTGCCTCCGACAGCCTCCGCACGACCCAAGAGGCTTCCAAAACGTTCCAAGTGGGCTCCACGACGAGCCTCAAGCGAGCCCCAACTCCTACATTCCTTTTGGGAAAGCGTGCATTTTCGCAGTTCCCTGGCTTGCCCTACTCATAGCGCCCAAGACGGCCATACAGGGTCCCAAGATGGCCCCAGGACGGCTCCTGAGGCGCCCCTGGCGACCCACGGAATACCCAAGGAAGCTCCAAGAGCGGCCCAGGACGGCTCAAGACGACCCCCAGACGGTCCCCAGGCTGCTTCAGAGACGCCCAAGGCGGCCCCAGGCAGCCCCCAGACGGCCCCGACAACGCCTCCGACACCCCGTCGCACGGCCCAAGAGGCTTCCAGAACGCTCCAAGTGGGCTCCACGACGAGCCCCAAGAGAGCCCGAACACCGAAACATCGTCCCATTCCTTGGGGAAACATGCATTTTCGCAGTTCCCTGGCTTGCCTTCTTCATAGCGTCCAAGACGGCCATACAGGGTCCCAAGATGGCCCCAGGACGGCTCCTGAGGCGCACCCTGGCGGCCCACGGGGTACCCACGAATGCGTCAAAAGCGGCCCGGGACGGCTCAAGACGACCCCCAGACGGTCCCCAGGCTGCTCCAGAGACGCCCAAGGCGGCCCCAGGCAACCCGCAGACGGCCCCGACAACGCCTCAGACGGCCTCCAGATGAAGTGGGCTCCACGGCGAGCCCCAAACGAGCCCCAACACCGACAAATAGTTCCCCCCCCGGGGAAAGCACACTTGTCGCTGTTCCCAGGCTTGCACTTTTCATCGTGTCCACGACGGCCATACGGGGTCCCGAGATGGACCCAGGACGGCCAGGGCCGCCCCGGAGGCGCCCGCTGGGCCGACAGGCTGGTGGCTCAGAGTCGCCCCAGCCGACCCTGGGAGGGGTCCCGACCCCGCCAAAGAAGAAGCAGCTCTCGATAAGCGAGTACAAGCAAAGAAAGAGAGATAGGGGGAAACGGGTTACCTCGGGCTTGAGCATGCGGAGAAGGACGAAAACGGTGCCCCGCTCATTGGTGAGGACGACGATGCAGCAGTGTGCGCCGCCCCCATGGGGCTGGCTCGGCAGCTTGAGAAACGCGGGGCATTGGCTTCCAGAAGCGAACCCTGGAGCGGGCACGTGATTTAGTGGGCGATGCGCTGCCTGAGTTCCTGCGACGCCTGTCCCCTGAAAACGAGAACGGGATAAAGGCGCGCTGCTTCTCGCGCGCCCGCTACAATACGGTAGAGCCACATTGCCTCCCGCCGCCCGAGTTTAGCTTCATCCCGATGAACCTGGCGTGTGAACTGCGCGCTTGCGTGGTACTCGGGACTGGACGTAGAAGAAGCTGGTCGCCTTAGCTCGCTCAGTGATAACCCAGCGACGCGTAGTGCAGCCCACGTCCGCATATCAGGGGGTTTGGCCGAGGCGTCCGTTATTGTACAGATGTTGGATACCATGGGTTATGACAGAGTGCGGGCAGCAAGACTGTCCAGATCCATGGCGTCAACATGACGAATGCCGATGACGACCCAAATGCTGAGCCAGAAGACTGGGGCGAGAGCTTCGGGCGCAAACCAAATGAGGACGACTATGTCGACAGACGCGTACCAGTGATGATGCCCATGGTCAGAGAGCCACTGCTGTTCCGCGCCTACAAGGGGCACTCGGCTCGAGTTTTGGACCCGTAGCGAATGTACATCAGGATCAGGCAGGATGCGGCGGCGAGGTACTCACATCAGGCAGTTGTTATCCCATTGGGCGATACAATGCCTCGATGAAAACATCTATGACTGGGCATGTCGCACCGCCACAGGGGGACCTCCAGGGCGTTCGGCAGTGCCGTTTTCCGATTTGTCTGCCTACCCAGAATGGACCGTATCCTGCCCCAGCAGGCCCAGTCGCCACAGACCAGGAGCGGGGTTCTTATTGGGCAGTCAGGCTAGCCCAGGCGGCGCAGGAATGTACGCGCGGCGAGTTGCACGGGGAGCTGCCGACGCGGCATAGACCTGGATGTTGGGCACCAGCTGTGGCCAGCCAGGCTTTGGACGCCAGTGTTTCTGGCCCGGGTGATCCGCGCCCGCTCTCGAAGATGCGCGCGCTCACTGTCGAGCCCCGTTTCTTCGAGAACCGGGACATGTGCATTCAACGCCATGGCCCCCTGGCGACCACAGTCCGGCCCATGGGGCGACATTCGTTAGATCTTTCGTCCTGCCGTGTCGGGGATATTGCGTATTCAGGCATCTTGGACTTCTGTTATAAGACCGTCGGTGCGCCGCGCTCAAGGTGTTCCCCGACTTCGACGCGGCTTGCATCGACTGGACTAAACAGCACCAAGTCCTAGTACAGATACCCGATGAAGACGATGGTGATACGCTCGGTCCCATTGACAAGAGTTTGCACTCTGCGCGCCTAATGATTGGGGCGACGGCTACCTTCTGCGCAGCAGCGATTGCCGCAATCGGTGGGGGACGCTGAGTTGCCTCGCTTGCAGGGCACCTGCGCAGCGCGGCCCCTCCATCGCTGAATCCGACGTGATCAGGCCGAAGATTGACCAGGAAATCGGCCTGGCCAAGCGGAATCGAGAGGACTATGCCCCCGATCTTGCGTCGAGGAGGTGGACGGGCTTGCCGACCGCGCGCAGGCAAGAGCACGGCGCAGATGGAAGGACGCCTGCATCGGGGGCGTGACCGTTCGCAGCGACAACGCTCTGCGAGGAAAGACTGCGCTACGCCGCAACATCATGGCGGTCTTTGCCTGGCTGCCCACGTCCCCTGATGACGAGCTACCTGTCTGGGAAAGGCAAAGAAGCTGGCTCGCAGGTGGATCAAGTTCCAGAACGTGCACCTCAAGACGCCTGCGACTGGGGAGGACGCAGTCGCCCCACTGCGGATATGGTGGCCGCGCATCATCAGGAAGATGCTGAGCGTAAGAGGCTATGCCATTCAGGGCCCTTTTGATTGGGGCTACGACCTTCCATAGGAACGCCATCATGAAGGTCCTAGCATGGGGTGGCTTGCGCGGCGTGCCACTTCCCCGCGGGCCGCTGAAGCCGAACCGCTCAGTCCATTGAAAGCTGCCATGGGACAGGAAATCGAGGGCCACTGGCCGCGGGCAGAATTGCCGAGAGCTCCAATTCCGACAGCGCGCGAAGCGAGGGCCCGGACACCACCCGACTACGTCGGAGCCGGCGCCTCCTCTCGGGCGCAATCCGCCACAGAAGCAAAGAGGCCGATCTCCAACAGGCCCGAGGGCCGCTCTGCGGCAGCAAGGATGTCGGACGACGCCGAGGGCAAGGGCAGGGAGAGCGAGAACGACGGCAAGTGGGCCAAGAGGCCAATCAGCCGCGCGCCAGAAGATCAACGGGAATCCAGGCGACGCCGAGCTGAGAGCCGTCTCAGGGGGACACGTCCTCACGCGCAGGGCTTGCCTCTTCAAGTTCCGCTACGGCCGCGAGGCCGCCGGCGGCCAGATATTTCCGGCTGGGCGCGCCCTGGCGCATTGAGGCAGGCACCTCGCGGCGCCGCGCGGATGATGCCCTTCCGCGGCGTGCGCGCACCGATTGCGGGATGCGGATTTCTCTACTCCGTGGCAGGCGAGTGCCAGGAACAGGTGGTCGTCTTGGAGCTGGAGCTCAGGCAACTGGCATAGTGACAACAGCTGGACCCGCGACGACTACAGTTGGGGGTGAGAGGAGGGACGCGCGGCTATGCTGCAGGTACTTCTTCGAGGGGAACAATGGCGGTTCGAGTGCGTTCAGAACGGATGACGTGAGCCGCCCGGCACCCAGGTGCAATGCGTTGAGTGTCCCAGAGCGCTGTCTGCCAGGTAGCGGGAGTGCTGCCAGCCGGGCGCGGCGCGACGGGCCGCTATATAAGCGAATTTGGGGCGTTGGCAAATCGTTAACGTCCACCTGCGCGATTGGAGCTCGCCGGGGAGGCCGCGGGGGTTGTTGATGTAGCCACGCCCCTGCCATTGCTCAGTGATATTCGTATATAAATACCCGCAGCTGTCTTGGCCGCGATCAGGTAAAAAGCTGAGCGCTTGCCCGCCCGCCTGAGCTCAACGGCACAACATCACATCTCGCCATGGCTACAAAGAGTACATCACCGATTCACCACTTGAACCTCAGCAAGATATTACTACAATAAGAACAAGAAGAATAACAACATGATCAAGAAGCACACTTATTGCCGATAAGTCGGGCTGCGAAAGCTTCCCTCCTGACGCAGAACTGGCAAACTACTTCAGAACCGTTGGATGCGGAGGCGGGGGGGGGGGGACATGATTAAGGTATGTGCCGGCCTTTAGTACCTGGCGGGCGCCTATTCCTTGTGTTACTATTGTCTTTGCTTTGCATTCCAGTATGTTCCACGGCGCCCGCCAGGTACACTGTGAACTGAATCGCGTGCGCGCCTGTTATATATGTATGTATATATATATATATATGTATGTGTATATATATATATATATATATATATATATATATACATATCCCAGTCAAAAACGCCACAACTTCGCGCCTAGGTCGGACTAGCGTAAAAAAAGAGGGAGGAGGAGGATGGGAAGGAGCAGGACGAGGACGAAGAGGAAGAGGAGCTCGTAGGAGTAGGAAGAGTCGGAGGAGGAGGAGGAGGAGGAGGAGGAGGAGGAGGAGGAGGAGGAGGAGAAGGAGGAGGAGGAGGAGGAGGAGGAGGAGGAAGAGGAGGAGCTCGAGGAGGAGGAGGAGGAGAAGGAGGAGGAGGGCGACGACGACGACGACGACGGTGCCACCGCGAAAATGTGGCGGCCGACGGCGGCGCCTGCACGCCAGGGGGCCCCACGGGCGACGCCGAGAGGCAACGCGAGTTGCAGCGGCTGTCGGCCGACCTCGGGCTGCTGGAGGCCACGGTGGCGGAGGTGAAGGCCCCGAGTGGGAATCCCCAGGGCCACCTTCTCGTCCAGAGTTTCGTTTCGGACGGCTACGGCCTCCCGCCGTGGCATTCGATCTGTTCCCCCGCGCGGGCACGTTTGGGTCCCTCCCCTCCCCTCCCGTCCCCGCCGCGCCCTTCGTGCAGGGCCTCGGGCCTCGCCGCCGCGGGCGCGCGGCGGGGGCGGGGCGGTGGCCTGGAGGGCGGCCCTCGACCTCGCCCTCGGCGCCGCGCCCGCCAGTCGTGCCACGCCGGCGGGGGGGGGGCCAGCGCCGGGGGGCCACAGGCTTCGGGGGGCCGCGAGGGGGACAGGGTGGGCATCCAGGGGGCCGCCCAGGGGCCACGAGGGCCAGCCCGCAGGCTTGGAGCTTTCGACCCGGATGCGGTCGGGAGCTCGGGGATAGCGTGTCGTTCCGCCGGTTCTGGCCCAGCGCATGTCGGCGCTGCCCCCACGCGTCAAGGTCCCGAGCTTTCTCGAGTCTCCCGCCCCGCGGAGCGGAGCGACTAGCGCGTCGCTGGGCCGCGGCGACGCGCTTTGCAGAAGCTCCCGGCCGTAGCCCCACCCCGTCGAGGAGCCTGCGGATTCACCATAATGGGCCAGTCGCCGGTTTACTGGCGATGTATCGCCGATTCCAGGTTGGTGTTCCCCCCCCCCTCCTCGCTGAGCCAGAGTGAAGGGGCCGAACGATCATTCATTGTCCCTGGGTGCGTGGCTGAAGTGGGGATCCGTGGTGAGGATTCTGCTTGCTGCGTTGTTCGTTGTTCGTTGTTCGTTGTTGTTGTTGTTGTTGGTGTTGTTGTTGTTGTTGCTGCTGCTGTTGTTGTTGTTGTTGGTGTTGTTGTTGTTGTTGTTGTTGTTGTTTGTTTGTTTGTTTGTTTGTTTGTTTGTTTGTTTGTTTGTTTGTTTGTTTGTTTGTTTGTTTGTTTGTTTGTTTGTTGTCGTCGTCCCACCCGCGACCCACCCCGCAACCCACCCCGCAACCCACCCCGCAACCCACCCGCGACCCAACCCGCGACCCACCTCGCGACCCATGTGCGACCCCCCCGCGACCCACCCGCGACCCACCCCACGACCCACCCGCGACCCACCCGCGACCCACCCGCGACCCAAACCGCGACCCACCCGCGACCCACCTCGCGACCCACCCGCGACCCACACGCGACCCACTTGCGACCCACCCGCGACCCACCCCGCGGCCCACCCGCGACCGCGACCCACCCGCGACCAACAGCGACCCACCCGGACCCACCCGCGACCCACACGCGACCCATGTGCGTGCGACCGACCCGCGACCCACACGCGACCCACCCGCGACCCACCCGCGACCCACCCGCGACACCCACCCGCTACCCACCCGCGACCCACCCGCGACCCACCTCGCGACCCATGTGCGACCCACCCGCGACCCACTTGCGACCCTCCCGCGACCCACCTCGCGACCCACCCGCGACCCTCCCGCGACCCTCCCGCGACCCAACAGCGACCCACCCGCGACTCACCCGCGACCCATGTGCGACCCACCCGCGACCCACCCGCGACCTCCCACCGCCCCCTCACTCTTATCCGCATCTGCGGGGTGCTACGTATACTGCGCGCCGCGAGGCAGGGTGAATAACATCCTGCGGGTTGAACGCTCAGGGGCGCGCTGAATCCTGTGGAACACGATCCGCGTCAGGGGGTGTGGGGGGGTGGGTGGTGTGTGTGTGTGTGTGTGTGTGTGTGTGTGTGTGTGTGTGTGTGTGTGTGTGTGTGTGTGTGTGTGTGTGTGTGTGTGTGTGTGTGTGTGTGTGTGTGTGTGTGTGTGTGTGTGTGTGTGTGTGTGTGTGTGTGTGTGTGTGTGTGTGTGTGTGTGTGTGTGTGTGTGTGTGTGTGTGTGTGTGTGTGTGTGTGTGTGTGTGTGTGTGTGTGTGTGTGTGTGTGTGTGTGTGTGTGTGTGTGTGTGTGTGTGTGTGTGTGTGTGTGTGTGTGTGTGTGTGTGTGTGTGTGTGTGCGGGTGTGTGTGTGTGTGGTTGGGGGTGGGGGGGGCAAATTTGATGGGCACCCCAACGCGAGCGCGCATGCTGAGGCCGTATGCGAAGCTCCCAGTAGAGCACGATCCGCGTGTGGGTTTCGCCACGATGAGCGGCGGAACAACATGCGAGCTCTGCCACTGGTCGTCTGGGTGGAGCTCCCTGCCGTTTTGGGCACGACACTTGTGAGAGGTGCGCCTGCATGGGCGAAGGGGTGTGCGTGAGGCCTTGGGAATTGGGGACGTGGGTGGAAGTCCATGTGGGGCATGGACCCTGTGAGGGTTGTGTCGAAGGTGGCTGGGGGGTTGGCATGCGAACCTTCCCACGGTGGAGCTCCCTGTGCGACACGAAACGTTCGAGAGGTCGGCTGAACTGGGCGGGGTGGCGGCCTGCGAACTTGTCCGCAGGGGCTGTAGGCGGAGCTCCCTGTGGGGCACGAAGCTTGTGAGGGGTGTGCCGAAATGGGAGCGGGGCGACATACGAACTTGTCTAGTGGAGCTCCCTGTGCGGCACGAGTCATGAGTGCGCCTCAATCGGTGGGGCGGCGGCATGCGGTCTTGCAAACTGGGGCTTCATGGCTGGTTCTGGGAAAAGGGCCATATAGTCTAGGACCTGTGTTCCTCTGGACCCGTTTCCTTCATGCCAGTCTTCGGACGCGAGTGAGTGTGAGCGTCCAGAGATCCGACGCAGTGGCGACAAACTTCTGACTCGAGCTGTTCAAGACGTTGGGTGCTTGGGTGCGCCGGCGGCTTGTCATTTCGAGCCGTCCCCTTGAGGGCCGACGACGACGGAAAACGGGCCGCCACGATCTGACCTCTGCGACGCCCAGATCTGAGGGCAGGAGCGGGGAGCGCCTCGTTTCCGTCCGCGCTTAATCGGCATCGTCTTCGGTCGAGAACTTTTGGGGCAGCGTGTCGCTCCGCCCGTGCTGGCCCACCATGCTTCGGCGCGACACGCCATCCACTTCCCGGTCCCCAGACGTCTACGTCCCGAGCCTTTACGAGCCTCGTCGAGCCTCCCGCCCCCCGGCGCAGAGCGTCACGCGATCCGCTCGCATCGCATATGTAGCGCGTCGTTGGGCAAGCCGCGGCGGCACGCCGTGCCAACATGTCCATCCCCACCCCCACTGGGCCATGGCATCTCAGCCCAAAGAGCCCACCATTTCCGAGGGGGGGCAGGCCCCGCGAGAGGCGACGGGACAGGCACGTGACCCCGTCTGTGCGGGGAAGTCCGCCGGTGGGTCCGAGGCCACCCTGAGATCCAGCGTTGAGAGACAATCGTCAAGAAGCCCACAGCCCTGGGCCCCACTTGAGCTGCCGCATTTTCCGAGTCGGCTCGATCTGTGGCGGTCCCAGGGCCAGAAGCAGGGCAAACTCGCCCGTTTCGAACAGATCGCGACGCCGTCGGGGCCAGGCATCGATTATAGTGGAAGCCCATGCCAAGGAGCACCCTGCTTGCCCCCGGAGTGCCCTGGGTTTCTTGGGTTTCGATGGTTTTGCCGTGGAGAGCGTGACGCTCCTACACCAAACATGAATGAATGTACGTCCTGGGGTCTCAGGGTTGGGGTCTCTTGTGGAAGGTTTCTTGTGGACTGGCCTCCACTGCATCAGGAGGAAAGCATAGCACACCGACACAGTGCACCGTCAATCCCCGTGAAAAAATATTGTGGAATACGGGGAAGTGTTGGGGGGGAAGACGAACACCCAGAAAGTACGTGAACATAAGGGGATCTTGGGATCTTGGGTCTCTTGTGGCAGGTTTCTGGTGGTCGAGCTCCTCCTGTGGGCGAGGCTCCTTCCCGCGCGAGTGCGCCGCTGCCGCCGCCGCGGATCCCCCGCCCCGCCCAGGCGCGCGCCGACCGCCGCAGAGGCGCCCCGGGGCGGCGGGGAAGGGCGGGGCGGCAGAGGGCGAGGGGCAGGGCAACTACACACTGCAACGACGCGAACATACACAGTGTTCATTTCTAATTCTTCAAGAGTTCTCTGATTTTTTGGGGGGGCACTCTCCCTGGCCTGTGGCCTCCCCTGGCCTCTGGGGGGCCCGGAACAAAGTAGAAACGAGCACACTTAGAAATGAGCACGATTAGACATGAACGACGTGTACATAGACTCGAAGCACAAAACAACGACGCGAGCATAAACTTGTTGCAACTCCGCGCGGATGTCTTGGATCGGCGCTGTGCCCCCCTCCCTGGCGCGCGGAGCGCGCCAGGGGCGGCGCTGGAGGCGCCGCCCGGGGGGGGCGGGGGCCAGCGCAGATCCAAGATTTCCGCGCGGAGCTCCAAACGTTTCTGTTTGTGTTATGTTTGTTCGGCCTCTAGCAACATCGCTCTAGGCTGACTGGGACCGCCTCCCACGCCCACCTGCCAGAGAGACGCCCACGCAGGGAACCATGCAAGAATGAGAGACGCCCCCGGACACCGTGTGACTCCGAGGTGCCTGGAGGAAGAACCAGCTGCAGGAGCATCACTCCTCGAAGCCCCGCGCGGACCTCTTGGATCGGCGCGGAGCCCCCCTGGCAGGCAGCACCTCTGGCGCCGCCCGTTTGCAGGCGCTGCGCGCGCCAGGGAGGGGAGCCCCGGCGCCGATCCAAGAGATCCGCCCGGCCCTCAGCGAAATCTTGTTCCTTCCGTTGTCTTGTTCCTCTAATGTTACGTCGGTCACGCCCCTCTCTACAGGAGGCATATATTCAAGAAGAGGGAAACGCATGTTGGTGATGATGTTTCGTGCTCTGTCGACTCGTTTTGATAATTTTAAGCGTATGTTGCATTTGTCTTCCAGAGCCCGCCTGCAGGAGGGCGGTGCGCGTTGCCGGGCCGAAACGCCCGAGGCAAGTGGGGGATGCAGTGCCCCAGGCCGCCGACGACGTGACAGCGGGCGATGCTGCCTTGGTCTCGAGTCCTTGGACCCTCACGGATCGATCTGGCTTGACAGGTGTGGCAGGAACGTGGGTTTCAGGGCTCCGGCCTGGTTCTTTTGACGATGTTGCAATCGAGACGTCGGGTCTCATTGGGAAGTTGCGTCAGGGTGTGGTTGTTTCAGTTCCAGCGCTATACTTCGATCTCGTTCCCTGCTGGGGTCGTGCCCCAGGGGCCAGCAAGAGTTGGTCTGGGACGGAAGCGTTTTTGTTCATAACGTGGTTCCCCAGAGGTCTTAACCGCTTTCGGCGACTACAGAGGGTATGTTTGGTTCCGCTGGAGTGTGGTTTGCGATCGGCACCGTTGGGGCTTGGGGAGCGCGACGCTGGTATCGTCGGGCCTCCTCGGGGCGCGGCGGAGAGCTCTGCCGAGGTCCTCGCTCGCCACCCAGGGTGCCCCCTCCCAGGGCGCCGGTTGCAGAACACACCCCTTGCAGGCCACACGTTTCGGAGTCGCCGACCCTTTCCCAGGACCACCGTCTCTTCTAATCTCGAGTCGGCTCTGACTTCCCAGGGCCCAGCGAGGGCCCCAAGAGGCTGAGCACGAGCAGAAGTGTACCGTCGAGAATTCATTGGCTGACGCCGCACCGCCGACCCCGTGGGGCGGCAGTAAGAGTGAAAAACGGACTTTGCGGAACGCGCGCGATTTCTGGGTAATCCTGGGGTTTCAGCCTCTTGAGAATTCATCCGGGGCGTCTGGCGGATCGCGGCTCTCTGCTCCTGGGCTTCCCTGGGCTCTCCTGGCAGCACTTGTGAGGCCCCTTGGGCGCCGTGTTGCGTCGGGCCGAACGAAAGGGGGGCATAGGGAAAGGGGGGGCTACGAAATCTGCTGCACGCCGCTGGTTTCGGCCCCGCCGGCGGGCCCGTTCCTCGATACATGGGCGCCTCCCGGCGCCGGGAGGCGCCAGGAAGATCAGCTCCGTGAGCTGATTCTCAAACCCCCCCTTTGCTGTCCCTCCCTTTCGCCCGGCCCGAAAGATCCAGCCGTCGCGTTTTTGTGGCGTCGCCCAGCTCCGCGCTGGGCGGGCCAGGACGGAACCTCCCAGATCGTGAGCCGATTCTCCATCCCCCCCTTCCGCCCGGCCCGATGGAGGCCTCTTTTGGGGCCTCGAGTGGCGAGGATTTCTGCGCTCGCACCAGGAGGGCACGTCGGGGTACGGGGGGCCTCCCTAGGGCGGCGGGCGGGCCCTCCACGGGGCCGCGCGCTGGAGGAGGGCACCTCGTGGGGCGACCGGAGCGCTGCGGGAGACGATCGTCAGAGGGGGGAAAGGTACCCATACCTCTACCCTCTCCTCGTTTTCTCCTTCTTGGGCCTCCTCGGAGGCCCTCGTCGCCACCGCTGGATCCGCGTCGAAACCCTCGTCAGAACGGACCCCGGCAGAGGTCTGGGGAGTAGCGGTATCGGTACCTTTTTGTCTCCCCAGGAGAGGAAGCGTGCTGCCAAGCAATTTCCAGATGTTTGGCACATGTTTTGAGCATGTCCTGAACATGTAAAAACGCGTTCTCAACATGTCCAGACGGTGTTTTCAAACACTTTAAGCACATGGTTAATTCAGCGACAGGATTGGTAGGGTGTCCATTATCATGGCATCCACAACTGGAGCGGCAGGTGCCGCACCGCGTCGACGCTGGGGCGAGGCAAGGGCGGCACTATGAAAGAGATCAGTCTCCCGTGTTCGGCGGTCTCGGCTCGATCCGGCCAGACAGCGGGGCTCCGGGGTTCCGACTGAGTTGCTTCACAATTTGCAACATGTTTGTGACGTCGGATCTCAGAATTGTTCCCTTCGCTTCGGCATCCAGGGGCCATTTCTGAGCCCTGGGACCTTCAGAAATGGATCGGGGGCGCAAGCTCTAACTCCCTTGTCAATTTATATTCAGATGTTCAGCCTAACCTATGTTTCAGCCTAGGGCCTAGGCACCTTGTGGGACAGAAAGCAAAACTCAAGAGGGCAGCTGCATAGTTTTGTGGGTTCACAATAAGCTTTGCATTCGATGCTTAGTTTTTTTTTCGTTTTGCAGTGCACATGTGTTTAAGTGTTATGCAGTTGTGCTTCGGCAGTGTTGAATGGTGCGCTTGTTGCACGGTGCACTTTTTCATGTTGCGGTGATGACTTTGTTGTGCACCTGTCGTTTTAGCACAGATGCACAAGGCTGCGCAGTCCTTGGACGCCCCTCTCCGCAAGACGCCTGGACAGTGATGGACCAACGAGGCAAGCACGCGGGCGTCGTCGGGCCCGGTGCCCTGTGAGCAGGAATTCTGTTGAACCAGAACACTGGTGCCCACGAGAATGCTGCAGCCGTGGGTGAGAAGGCATCCTGCCTGTCTTACACTCCTTCCCCCCCGCTGGATGTGGCAGCATCTTGCTTTGCGTGGTCCTGGCCTCCGGGGCCCTAGCAAATTCCTGCCGCGACGGCGCCGGCTCTGGGCCCTGCAGCCGCGCGAACCGCTCCGTCTTCCGCATCGGCTTCCCGCCGGGGGTCGCCCCTCTTGTGGGTCCCCGTGGGCCCGCCACCAGATGAGCGACGACCGACAACGGGTCTGACGCGAGATGGCATACAGTAGGCCCGCATCAGAAGGGTGGGCCAAGAGCTTTCGAGGGCCATGCTAATGTTTTTCGAGCGAGGTTGGCCAGCGAAAGTCGCTAAGGATGGGCCGAAGGGGCAAGGATGCAAGGGCACCCTTGGGAAGGTTGCCCATCCTTACTCTGCGGGCTGACTGTACCGACCTTGCGCGGCGGCTCACGCGGGCTGCCGCCGCGGCACGCCTCGCGGGAAGCAAGGGCGCTTGCGCGCGACCTTGAGCGGGCAGCTCACGCGCCTGCGACGGTGAACACGACCCCGTTCCAAAGCCTCGCCCCGCTGGTACGAGGCCTCGACTGCCCGCGCTGGCGTCACACGATGGCGCCACGGCGCCCGCCCGCAGCGCCTCCGTCGGCGCACGCTCGCAGGTCTGAGTCCGAGCCCGAGCCCGAGTCCGAGCCCGAGTTGACTCCCCTCTCGAACACCGTCGGAGAGGAGGAGGAGGAGGAGGAGGAGGAGGAGGAGGAGGAGGAGAAAAGGTAGGAGGAGGAGGAGGAGGAAGAGGAGGAGGAGGAGGAGGAGGAGGAGGAGGAGTAGGAGGAGGAAGGAGGAGGAGGAGGAGGAGGAGGAGGAGGAGGAGGGAGGAGGAGGAGGAGGAGGAGGAGGAGGAGGAGGAGGCGGAGGAGGAGGAGGAGGAGGAGGGGGAGGAGGAGGAGTAGGAGGAGGAGGAGGAGGAGGAGGAGGAGGGTCGGTCGCCGTCGACGGTCGCGGGCGACGGCCCGCTTTCCCCGCGCGGGGCCGACATGTCGACCACGGGGGGAGCGGCTGCGTACGCACGTCCACGCCCTCGCGGCCGCTGTCGGCCACGGGGCGCGGCCTCGCGTGGGCACGCGGCCTCCGCGCAGACGCCCCGCTCGCGGGGCACCGGCGACAAACCCAGACCCCCTCGAGTGACGTAAAACAACCACGATGGGAGGTTTTTCGCGATCTTTGGCATCTGGGGTCCCCTACCGGGCCTCGGGACCGTCAAGAAACGACTCAGGATGAAGAGCCGGCCCTGGGGAATGGGTCCAGACCTCTATGGGGGTCGACGAAATGAAAAAATCATGACGTCGGGGGTCTGGGAAGCGCGCCCCGCTCGACGGGGGGTCGCGTCTGGGAAGCGCGCCCCGCTCGACGGGGGGTCGCGGCCCAGGGGCCCAGCCGGCGAGGCCGCGGGCCCGGGCCCCCGACGTCGGGAGGCGTTGCCCCACGTGGCCCGGCGGGAGCCTCGGCCCCTGCCCCGGGGACGGGCTCTCTCCTCCCAGGGCGTGTGGTTGGACGGTCCCATGAGCCCTGTGAGGGCCGACGGAGGCTGAAGTGAGCCCGAGCACCGTCCGTCGGTGTTTTGGTTCCACGACGCGAGGGGAGTCCAGGATCGATGCCGAAGCGAGGGGGCCGACCAGACGTACGAGTGACCTTTCGCCGGAGGGACCTCTCGCCGGAGTGACCTTTGGTGCGGGCGCAGATGGGCCCCTGGATGGCTGAAAACGGCGCGGTAGCAGCGGCTTGCGCGACCAGGTTTGGTCTCCCCGCGGCCCTCACAAAGCCGCGCACCAAAGGTCACTCTTACCCAGGGTCACTCTTACGTGTAGCCGAATTCAGGGATCGATGCCGAAACGAGGGGGCAGCGCCCGAACAAAATCGCACCGTCGGAGATCTGGGTATAGGCGTCGACTGTCGCCCGCGAAGAATGGCGCAGGAGGGGATCGAAGCGAAATGTGTCTTGTGGCGGGCTCCGCCGACCGCTGCAGGTCGACGAACCCCCCGCACACGCTGCTCGGGTGTGAGCGAGCCGCCAAAGTGCTGCGGATGGTGTGGCGCTGCACGTGCGGACTCGAGTGTCGATTTTGCCGTAACGCCACACGTTGGGCTCTCGTCTGTGGTGTGCCAGCGGTCGGCGGTGAGCCCCAGGGGTGAAGGGATGGTGGAGAGGCCTTCTCCGAAGGCGGCGGGGCTTTTCGGAAGCCTTCGCGCCTTCTGAGCAGTTCTCAACGTCTCCGGGAAATTCTCAGAAAACTTCTCAGAAGCCTCGAGGTCTTCCGAGCTCTCTGCGAATGCCCGCCCCCTCTCACACTCCCCAATGGGCTCGCCGCCGAAACGAAGCAGCAGCGCTTCGGCTGCGGGTTACCGACCCCAGACCCCCGACGCCAGGAATTTCTTCACGACGTCGACCCCCAGAGGTCTCGACTCATCCCGCTGGACCGGTTCTTCATCCCGAGTCGTTTTCTGGCGGCCTCGAGGCTTGGTGAGGGCCCCCAGAGAGCCAACAACGCCCGTTTGGATAAGCAACGCGTGCTATGCTCAAAGCGTCCGTGTCGATACGTTGCGCGTTGGCCCGACGTGTTGGCCCACGCTCCGGCGAACGTGTCGCGTCACACCTGCGCTGTCAGTCTGCGCGTCGAGCTCCCTATCCACACGACGCTGCGTGCTGCGTGCTGCGTCTCGGGGGCAGCTGAGCCTCCCCGTTGTGCTTTGCTCACGGGCCCCACCTGAGGGCCGACGCTGCAAGAAACAATGGCACCATCGCGGAAGGTCACCACCGGACCCCCCGACCTTGGGCTCGTTTCGATTCCTCCGACTCCGAGTCGATCCGACTTCGATGGCTTCCGACTCCGATTCGATCCGACTTGGGATTCCGATTTGGTTTCCGATTTCGTATTGGAGGTATACTAGCCTGCCGATTCCTGTCGATTCGACTTTTCCCGGCTCGGCTTGCCGACTTGCCCGATTCCTTTCGATCGCCGATGCGACCTATCGATTCCATTCTGGGCCCTCCTGCCCCACCTTCCTGCGCCCTTCTTCGATCCGCATCGATATCAGGGCTGGACCTAAACGGTGTGTTTGCGAGTTCGTGGGCCGTTTTCGTTTCGACGTCGGTTTGCGTGAGGATCGAAGACAGAACGAGGGAAAACGAAAACAAAACGAAAGCGGAAAACACCGCTCAGGTCCAGCGCCGATCGATCTGTGAGGGCCCCGGGGCCCGAAGGATGGAGCGAAGCCGCCCGGCCCGAGCAAAGAAGCAGGCCGCCAGGGTCTCCGGGGAGGGGGGTCTCTGGGGCGCGGCGGCGGGCCACCGAGCGTCGGGCCTGCGCAGCGCCGCTGCCGGCGCGGGTCAAACCGCTCCGCCGATCGTCGAGAACGAAGGAAATCCCTAACCCTAACGTGAAGTCTGGCGTGCCCCTCCACAGGAGGACTATTCAAACATAGTCAAGCAATAATCTGGTTTTGAGCATGTTTGGGGTATGTTTTATTTATCGTGCAAAATCCGCCTATATAGGGACATGCCCGACCTGACCCTAACGACACGAAGAAGACGCGGCCTCACTGAGGTTCCCGTCTCCGCATCAGGGACATCAGAAGTCTGGGCGGCTCGGCCTGGTGCAGCTGCAGAAGAAGATCCCCTGCCCCCTGATGCTCGTGGCGCTCCCAACTTCGGTCCCCTCCCAAAGGGCTGGGGTGCAGTGGAAACCCATGCCAAGAAACACCCTGCTTGTCCCCCAGGGTGCCCTGGGTTCCTTGGGTTTCGATGATTCTACGATGGAGGGCGCGACGCCCCCACACCAAAAACCAATGGACGCCCTGGGGGGTCCGGGTTGGGTTTCTCCCGGAAGGTTCCCCCTGTGGTCGAGCCCCTGCTGCACTTTTTGGTTTCTCGCCCGTTACGCCAGGCGGCCCGGGCCCGCCCGCGGGCGTCGGTGCGCCAGAGGCCGCCTGGGGGAGGCCGCCCGCCGCCGCGGAGGAGGCGCGCCCCGCGCGCCGTTGGGCGGCTCGCCGCCGCCTCGGGCCGCACTTCGATTGGGTTCCGATTCCGGTTCGATACGACCCGATTTCGATTGGACGGCCTCTCCCTTCACAGGGCCTCACTTCGATTCGACGCGATGTCGATTCGATTCGGCTTCGGTTCGACTTCGATCGATGCCGGCGCCGAGTCGATTCGGCTCAGGATCCCGATGCGGAGTCCTGCTTCGGAATGGAGGCCTACTATTGCTTGCCGATTTCCGTCGATTTCGATTCGACTTCTCCCGACTCGGCTGCCGATTTCTGCCGATCCGATCCGCTTCGACTGCCAATCCATTCATCGATTCGATTCTTGGCTCTCCTGCCCCCAGGCCGTAGTTCATCGCACAGCTTGCCTGTGGCAGGTCGGTCCGTGCGGCGTTTTGTGTTGGCCCGGCAATCTTCTGCTCCATGCTCCTGCGCTAGGCACGCCGTGGTGAGGTTTGGTGGTCGCGCGCCCCTCATATCCCCTTCCTCCCGAACAAAACACGAGCCCTGCTCAGATGTTCGCGAGGTTCGAGGTTCGCGAATGTGTTCTGCCTTTTGCGGCCTCATGGGGCTGGTTTCGAGCCCCCGGGGCGTCAAGAACGGACCTACGGTTGAACAGCTACTCCAGCTGCACCCCGGGAGGGTTGGGGACCGATTTTGACAGGATTTGCCTTCATCGCACCCCCCCTGACCGACTTTCTCGGGCCCACTGAGATGATGGCTTGTGTTGCCTAGAGGCTATGGGGTTTAGAAGTGGATGCTAGGTGGGGCATACCATCATCTGGCCCGACCCAGCTTGCGAGTGGGGCACGGGTGCCCTAAGTTGTTTGGGGGGTGCAGACCTGGTCTTGGTGGGCGTAGCCCACTTAGCGGAGTTTTCTCATCACCCTGAATTCGGGACGATTTTGGCACCCCTGGGGAGTCAAAAAAAAACTCACGGGGACTGCCCGAAAATGTCCAACAGCTGACGCTGCCCCTCCTCCTCCGCCTGGCGGCGGCGGGCCCACGGGGCTGAAATCGAGGCCGAACGCCTCGACTGACAACATGAACTCGGCAGGGAACTGTTGCTTAGCGTGTCGCGGCGGCCGCCCCTTCGACACGCTGTCCCTTGCAAGCCGCCACCGTGTCGATCCGTTCCGCGGGGCGGGAGGCTCGGAAAGGCTTGGGACGTTTGCGCTAGGGGGCTGGGACGTGGATGGCGTGTCGCGCCGAAGCGTGGTAGACCAGAGCCGGCGGCGCCGCACGCCAACCCAGAGTCCCTTGCAGCATCGTCGGAGATCCCGGAAGATACCACTGAGATCACAGCTGCGGCTGCTCAGGGGATACAAGTGTTAAAAGTGGAAATGAAGGTGGGTCATATCTGGCCTAGCCTAGCTCAGAAGTGGTCCGCCAGGGAGCCGAGATTTGACCCGAAAACCAAGGGAGAGAGAAAGAGATCGAGACTCTGACATCCCCCCGCCCTGATAGGACACGCCGGCGGGTTTCTGTCAGATTTCGGCATCCGGGGCTCGATTATCTAATGTTCCGCCATTGGCGCCTTGGTTGTTGGTCGGAGGCAACTTCTGGAGGCTTGTGGAGATATCCTGGGAGGCCTCTCGGATGAAGCCTCTTGGAGGCGGTTTTTGAGAGGCTTTGGGGCTTCTTGGGAGTATCTGAGGGCCTGGTTCGAGCCTCTTGCAGGCTTCTTGGAGCCTCTGGGAGGCTTCTTGGCGGAGAGCTCGAAATCTCGGTTCGTGTTTCCCCTCTGGGGACTTCCTTGGGCCCCTCTTGGGGCCGTCTTGGGGGCCTCTTGGGCCGTCGTGGGGGGGGGGGGCCTCTTGGGACGTCTTGGGCGATCTTTGGAGAATGTGGGCCGTCTTGAAGCGTCGAAGGACCGAAAAGGCAAGAACACTAAACTCGCTGAAAAGCTCACTGAAATGCATGATTTGGGCCTCTCGGGGACTTCCGAGGGAGGGCTCTTGGAGCCCTTTCGGAGCATCCTGGGGCCCTCTTGGGCCGTGTGGGGGCCCAGCTAGGGCGTCTCAGAGCGGCCTTCGGGCAGCAAGGGTGACTCGGGGCGCTGACCCGTCTCGGGGCCTGTTTGGTTCCACACAAGTCACGAGAGAACATGCGCTAAGCCTATGGCGGCACGTTCGCGTCCATGAGAAACTGGTCATGTCGGGTCCGGGATTTTAAATTTCCATTCGTCTGGGACTGAGGACGGAGGACTCCAAGGAACCCGAGGGCATTCCAATTCGTGCCTGAGGACACGGTGGCATACAATCAGGGTTACCTGAGCATGATTGGAGGAGATCCTGTCAAGAGGAAGGGGTCAAGAACTCTGGGGAGCCACGTCGTGAACAACATCAGGACGTCGGATGTCTGGGAGCAGGGAGCTTCGCCGTGAAACGAACGGGTCCAGAGGGCATATCGGGCCCCGAGGCTTGTTCGCTGCATTTTCGGGCACTCGGGGCCCGTTCTTGGGCCCAGGGACCTGCCAACAAAGAATGCTCAGGATAAATCTACAGGCATAAGGTTTTCGGAGGTTCTTGTGGATCCGAGGGGGGGGATCCGGAGGGGGCGACGAGGAGGAGGGACTTGGAGGATGCGGGGTGGAGGAGGATGGAGGAGGGTGAAGGGAGGTGGAGTGCATGGGTGGAGGATGGGACGACGGCGAGGACGGACAAGGAGGAGGAGAGGGAGGAGGGCGGGGGGGAGGAGGACGACAACAGCCAGACGCGACGATCCCAGCCAGCGACGATGACGCTGACGAACTCGGAGACGGCGCCGCCGCCGACCGCGACGATCCGCGGCAACGACGCCGCCGAAGACACCCACCGCCCTCGCTGTGGGAGGAGCGTGCGGTGGCCAGCGCGAGCGCGGGGTCTGCCGGGGCTCGGCCGCATCCTCGGCGGGCTGACCATCGCTGTCCTCGGCCCCAACGACCCACCGTCGTCGTCGCCGCCGCCGTCTTCGGCCTCGTCGTCGCCGCCCTCCTCCTACTCCTCCGCTGCGTCGCCGTCTCTGTCCTCCCTCCCCGCTCTTCCCTGTTCTCTCCATCCCCTCGAGGCATCCGCCTCATTCTCATCATCGGGCCCCTCCCCGCGATGAGAAGCAGGTTCGCACTACGTCGCAAAAGTGATGTAGACGTTACTAGATATGATGGTGTTCTTTCTGTTGTTCCTATGCCGTCGCCCTTGCAATCACGCACCCCCAACGTTGTGCACTGGTCTGTGTCCGATGTATCTTCTTGCCTGTAGCTCATCCCGGCTTGAGCACCGGCCTAAAGTTTGTGATTGCGAATGCGGGTCCTGAACAACTCGCGTGAGCCCAAGGGTAAGCCATCACGATTACGGACCGCTCTCGTGCAGAGGGAAGTGAAGGTGGAGGAGCAGGGGCAACATGGATGCAAACACAGAGACGTACAGATGCAGAGCAGTGCGATTGCTGCACCTCTGCGTGGAGACAACACGGCCTGGACGCTCATTGCAGAATCGTGCATTCGATTGGCGGGCGGACTTTGAGGAGGGGACGCTCGGTCCCTGGTGCCCCCCCGAAGGGTCCCTAGACAGAAAGGCTCTTGATGCGAGACGAGTGGCAACGCAGAGGCAGGATCCGAGACAAGAGCACATACAATGACAGTGCCTTGGCTCCGACTTTGCGCAGGAAAGCTTTGGAGCACGCCGAGCCCCGATGGGGGCACCTCGAGGTCCCTGGTGTCATCGCCACCGAGCTCAGCACCATGGGGGAGGGGAGGGGAGGGAAGGACGGGGCCGGAGAAGCGGGGAGGGGCGGGCCGAGGGCACGGTCGGCCCCAAAGGCGAAACAGCAGGTGCCTCTTCCGTGCTCCCAGGGTGGCGGAAAGGTTTGCGGCTCCCTCCTGGTTTCGCGTCCCCGAGCGCTGCTTCAGAAAGCCCACTCAGAAAGCCCACGCGTGCGAGGGTGCGCGTCTACTTTGAGAGGCCGCCAACTAGACCATCGCACTGAAGTTGCCGACGTCGTTCTCCCGTTCCCCCGGCAGTGGCGGCACGCTCCCACGGGCCGTCTTCTTCATCCCGAGCCACCTCATGATGCCACCGAGGCCCTGCGAGGGCCCCAGAGGCCGGAAGTTAACAAAAGCCTCGCGCCGCGAGTATGCCCATAACGAGAGGATACCAGAGAAGAGAGAAGGTTGTGATGCAATTCCTCAGGGAATCTAAACTCAGAACCGGCGCTGGTACCTACATCCGTGGTCGAAAATGTGGCAGCTCCAGCGGCATCCCGTTCACTCAGGCGTAATCCCGTTTACTTCGGTTCAGTCCCGCCCAACGTTGCTCAGTCCCCAGGTTCATCCGGCCGAGTATGATTTGCTGGCCCCTTGGGCTCCATCGTTTTACGAACACTTCCCACGGGCTTTAACTATTCAGGCAAGTCTGTGTGCATGACATCCCCCTTCCCCCTCCTCCGCTGCCTTTGCAAGCAGCGCTGGGCCGAAAAGGCGTGCAGGTGAGTCCCGACTTGCGCGGAGTCCAGCTTTCGTTTCGCACCTCACCACGCCCCCCCTCCCCCCGCTGGAGGCTCGTGAAGAATTTCCGATTGAAAAAATAGATCTCTGGACCTCTTTCCCCGGGACAGGCTTGCGTCCCTGACACACTAGGCTTGTCGAAGAAGACGTTTACCTGGCAGCAGGCGCCCCAGGGGAATCGCTGATCCCCCGATCGCCCCAGCGACCCACAGAAGCTCTGGGGCACCTCAGGATATCCCCCCCTCTCCGCGAACGCAAACCTGCCAGAGCCGAGTAAAAACAAACGCCTTTGACCTTGCCGCGGCTTGCTACAACAGCGGCTCCCGCCTGATACTTCCCAATTACGGAAGAGCCGCGCTCCCGCGCGAGGCTTTCTTGCAGTCGATCCAGGATTCGCACTCTCGCCTGAGGCGTCCTCACAACCTTCTGGCGAATCGTTCTCTCTTGGCGCTCTGGCATCGCGCTCTGGCTCGGGACGTTCTCATACACTTTTTCCTTAGGGATCATGCTCTCGCCTGCGACTTCCGTGCCATCTCCTCTTGCTAAGCTTACGCTGGGCACGACCTCTACAGGAGGAATATCCAAACACAGTCGACAAATGCAATGGGGACGATTTTCCTGGCATTCGTTGAACATGTTTGTGCATAGTTTGGACATTTTCGATCTTCCGTCTACAATCCGTCTGTAGGGGGACATACCCTACCTAATGGTACAGTCAAAATCCTAATAAGGTACCCTTGCGTCATTGCTCTTCCTTGCTCTTGCGTCCTTGGGGTTTTCGTCGCCCGCCGACCCAAAAATCCCAATTTCGGCTTCCAAGGGTCTTGCGTCCTTGCCGCGCGTCCTCATTAGGGCTTTTGACTGCTGAGCCGAGGCCTCTGCTCTGGCCGGCGCCCGCGGGCTGCGGCGAGTGCGCGGCGGACGCGGCCCTCACGCCGCCCGCCGAGCCGCCGCTCGCCGAGCCGCCGCCCCCCGCCGGGGCCTCCGCCGCCCGCGCGGCGCGCGCCGCCGAGCCCGAGGCGCGGTGGCCCAGGCCGCGCCGCCCCGGGCGCTCTGGGCGGCGGTTGGTGCGGGCAGGGGCGAGGCGTCCTGGCTCGCCTGTGTGGGCCCCCCAGGCAAGGAGAGGGACAGTGGAAGTGAGAGTCGGGGCCCGAAAGGCTCAAAGGAGGAGCCCTCCCATGCAACAAAAACGGAGCGGCCCCCAAAGGGCCAGGGCAGGCGGAGGCGGGCCAGCCGACAGGCGTGACTTAGGGCCCCCCCCAGACGCCAAACCCCCACACACGCACGGCATTCGGGTGGAACGAAAAGACCGTGCAAAACCAGAATGAGCAAGTGAGCTGTCACTGGACAAGAACAGGGACTGGGCCCACCAAACAATGTTCCGAGAACCTTTTGTGGTCTACGCGAGATGTCATTAGAACGTTTCTGGCGGAGCCTGTCTTTGTTTTATCGCATCGAGCTTACGTTCGAAGCACAGTTTTCTTGTTGTTCTAGCATTTTTGAGTTCTAAAAACATTCCGTGGTAGGACTACAGCAATGCCGGGACGGTCGGTCCCTGCTCAATTGGTAGCAACTCACGGGGGCCTTGGATGTCTTCGAAGTTCCCAGACCCCCTCGAGCAATGAAAAAAGCACGACGGCAGGCTTTTCGCGATTGTCGGCCTCGGGGGGCCCCGACCGGACCTCAGGACCGTCAAAAAATACTCAGGCTGAAGAACCGGTCCCGGGTAGTAGGTCGAAAGCTCTCGGGGTCGACGTCATGAAAAAGTCATGATGTCGGGGGTCTGGGTTCCGTCTTCAGAGTGCACTAGCGTGCGCTGGCGTGTGGTAATCGATGAAAACGTGTCGATCTGGCGTCAAGTAGCGTCGAGTAATCGTCGATGAGCGTCGACTGGCGTCGGCTAGCGTCGGTTAGCGGCCAGCGCTGGTTCGCAAGAGCCAGCAAGATGACATGTCAGGCTCCCGTGAGCTGCCACCGAAGGCGACGCGAGCCCATCCCCAAGACCTTGGCGTCGCATTTTTGTTTGCTGCGGGCGAGTTTGCCCTATCTCGGGCCGCGGGACCCTTCTGGATCGATCCGGCTTGAAAAACCCTGCAGGGAGATGGGTCCAGGCCATACGATGCGATGTTTCCATCCGCAGTTTTTCCTAGATCTCGTCCCCTCGGATCTGTTCTCGGGCCCTGGGGCCACCAAAACTGGGTCCTGGGGCGGGAAGCTTGCGCTTGCCCCGGGGAGCGCGGTCCAGACCGCGCGTTGAAGACAAGAACA
>CAUYUJ010022559.1:371698-424198 GCA_963575745.1 Prorocentrum cordatum
CTGTGCTCTGCTATGCTAAAGCTCAGCGAAGCTAAGATGAAGGTAAGCTAAACTAAGATAAACCTGAGCTAAGATGAAGCTAAGCTAAGCTAAGATGAAATAAGCTAAGCTAAGATGAGATAAGCAACGCTAAGCTAAGGGGACGTAACTGGGGGAACCGCGGGGCGGATACGGGGGGAACCGCCCCGGGCGCTTTCCACTGTCCGGTCCCTTTAAGCCCAGAGAGTAAGAACCCTTCTAGGCAGAGCCTTGGCAGGGAAAAAACAAAGATCGAGCATGGCTATACATGCACGCTTTATTCAAGGAGTGGAGCGATGTTGGTTTGTTTGGAGTTCTCTTGGGGAACTTTAGGGCGTCTTGTGGGGGGCCTGGGCTGACTTGGAGCTACTTTGGGGCCTCTTTGGACGTTTTGGGAGTTTCTTGAACTGTCGTGGAGCCATCTGAGGCCGTCTTGGAGCGCTCTTGGGCCGTTTGCGAACCGTATTGTACCTCTTTGGGGCCGCATTGGGCGTCCAGGGTGGCCGAAATTCGTTCGGTGGGTGGAGGGCAATATTTATATATATATATATATATATATATATCGGAGTATCGGCATTCATTCGTGCGTATATATACGCATGCCTACATAAGAATGTGAATACAACGCACATAAATATACACAGTGTATATGCATGTGATTACATACTTGCACCCATACGTACATGCATCCATACATGTACACATACATACATGCACAAGTACACACATACAATCATGAATGCATGCATGAATACACACATGCATACACACAAGCAATCAACCAAACAAACATACACATACATACAGACGTACGTACGTACAAACTTATATACGCATGTCTATATAATTATATATATACACATTTACAGCTATACACATCTGCCTAGAAATGCATGTATAGAAATATATCCATCGTGTCGGCGTCTCGTGGCGCGGCGCCGGCGCGCCGCGCGCCGCCCTGGCGTCTGCCTTTACACAGGCGCCAGCGCGGCGAAACCTATACTCAAGCCCGCCTAGCGCACGGAGCGCCCACGAGGCCCCCCCGAGCGGGCACGGCGCCAGCGCGGCGCAAGCCCGGGAAACCCGCCCACCCGTTGCAGAAAGCCGTGCGAGAGCTCCTCGGTGCCATCCCTGCGGGAGGCTCGTGGGCGGCCCCCGCGCAAGCAAAAATCACGGTGCGCGCGTCGTCGGGGCGTCGCGGCGCCTCGTGGCTCGGCGCCGGCGTGCCGCGCGCCGCCGGGGCGTCCGCCATTTGCATGCGATCCTCCTCCTCCTCCTCCTCCTCCTCCTCCTCCTCCTCCTGCTCCTCTTCCTCCTCCTCCTCCTTCTCCTCCTCCTCCTCCTCCTCCTTCTCCTCCTCCTCCTCCCCCCCCCCCGCCTGCCAGAAAGAGAGGTGGGCGGACCCCGCCGTGGCGGCGCAGGCGCGGGCGAGCCTGGAGCGGGTGCGGGAGAGGATCCAGGCGCGCGCGCGGGGGCCTGCCTGTGCCTGCTCTGCGGTGCTTTTGCTGCTGCTGCTGCTGCTGCTGCTGCTGGCATCTCTCGGACATGTGTACTTTTTTCTCGCCGAGGACCCTTGAAGACCACCCTGGACCATCGAGCACAAAAAAAACACGCATGAGACCGAAAAGTGCACGGGAAATGGACGTCCGAGCGACGTCAAGCTGCTGCTCCTCCTCTTGCGGTGCCCTTCCCCCTGCTGCCCTCTCTCCTCGCTCCCGAGCCACAGGCCCCCAGCGGGCTTTGCAAACAAAATGATGTTTTCAAGAAAGCGTCCGGGCCTCCCACCGCCTCGCGGGGTCCTCGGCGGTGCGGATCGATGTGGGGCCCGGCTTCCTCCAAGCCGACGTCGCCGATGCATCGCCGATGCATCGGCGATGCGGCGCGATCATCCGACCCCACCCCATCGGACTCCATTTGTCAGGAGGGAAAAAACACAGAGACACAATTAATCGTCGATTCCCCCGAAAATATGGGAAAATATGGGAAGTGGGGGGGAAGACAGAAACCCAGAAAATATGGAAAAATATGGGGAATCCTGTCATTTTTGTGTATTTATTTGTGTGTCCTGGGGCCCCTTCAATTTGGAAGGCCTCTCGTTTGAGTGCGGTCTCTTATTTAGTTTCTCTTCTCATGCGCTGGCGTGTAGGCCCAGGTGCTGAGACAAACATGTCAACATGCGAATGCCCCTGCTTGCGAGGGGGGGAAGCCCTCGATCGTCTCCATCCCACGGATCTCGGGTAGGGTTGGCTCTCCGATCCTCTCGTCTCTGGCAGCGGGTGCGGAAGCAGATCCAGGCGCACAGGGGGGCCTGCAGTCGCAGACCACAGGCGATTCCCCTCCCCACTCCCCCGCCCTTCCCAGAAAAATCACGCCAAGGAAGGGAAATCGCGGATGCACCCGCAGGGGGCTCTTCGGATGCACCCAGATTGAGGATGGACGCCCCCAGAGTATACACATGGTTAATTTCTAGTGATTCGAGAGTTCTTTGATTTTTTGGGGGGCCAAGATCCTTTCATTTCTAATTGTTCTATCCTGGGCCTCTTCCTGGCCACTAGGGGGCAGGAATAATTAGAAACGAACGCAATCAGAAATGAGCACGATTAGAAATGAACGACGTGTATCCCCAGGCTGGGCCCGCACATGTTTGTTCCACTCGAAGACCTCACGAAGCCGGGGAACAAGGGTCGACATACAGCCGGCCCAGATTAGTAGGTCGACCTTGCCAAATCAAGGGTGCCCTTGTGTCCTGCGTCTCGCGACCCATGCTTCCGACATTCCTGTGGCAATGTGGCCCTCGGAAGGGTCTTGTGTCCTCCCGCGTGTCCTGCCCAATCGAGTCCGATTGTATCCCCCGGTGTCAGGCCTCCCCTCGTCGTGGGCACAGCTCGCGACGGGAGGTTTGCGCCAGGGGCGAGAGCCTCGAGGTGGTGCGGGCGATGGGCTCTCGGCGCGCGGGGGGGTGGGGGTCCTGCAGGCCCAGTGCCTCCCCCCTCGCCGCGGATACCTCCAGATCACGCCGCGAGGAGGTCGTTGGCCGCGTTCGGCCTACGAGGGCCCTCGCTGGGCCCCTGGGCCGCCAGAGGACGGCTCGGGCTTGAAGGCTGGCCCCCCCCAGCGCGCGAAGCGGTGCAGACTCCGCGGACGCGAGGGAGGCGGCCTCCCGAGAAGCCCGGGAGCGGCTTCTGAGAAGGCAGAGGGCTCCCATTCCACGCCTCTAAGAAGCCTTCATAGCTCGTCCTCCCCCTCCTCCTCCTCCTCCTCCTCATCCTCCTCCTCCTCATCCTCCTCCTCCTCCTCCTCCTTTCTTCTCCTCCTCTTTCCTCCTCCTCCTCCTCCTCCCCTCCTCCTCTTCCCTCTTCTTCCTTCTCCTCCTCCTCCTCCTCCCTCCTCCTCCTCCTCCTCCTCCTCCTCCTCCTCCTCCTCCTCCTCCTCCTGTCTGCATTGCAGCGTCGTCGCCTTGCGCGCGCCCGCCCGCGACGGCGGCCTGGCTCGGCCATCAGTGGCCTGTCTTCCCTTCGGCCAGTGGGCCCGAAGACTGCGAAGACGCCAAATGGCCGTAGGGGCGAAACGCGCCATGTCTAAAGAACCCCAGGTCGCGAGCGACGAACACACAGTGGGCCGCTTACAACAGAAACCGGCCTGCCAGCAGGTGCCCCACGGAAAGTTCATATCCCCCTCAGGGATCGGCGATTCATGTGCCCCTAGATTCTTAATGCAAGACTGAGTATCGTATGCGTCTACTTCTGGGCATCCCAGATGGGATTAGAGAAGATGGGGTCGGAGGATCGCGTGTCGCCGAAGATGCGTCGGTGATTCGGCTCGATGTGAGGCCCGATTTTCGCTCCACGCCGAAGTCGCAGCTTCACCCCCGACGTCGGCGATGCATCGGCGATGCGACTCGATCCACCGAGCCCCTCTCCTCGGACCCCTTCCAGGAGGCCTCTACTAAGGTAAGCAGGTATACATCCGTGTGTCCGTGCCCTCGCGGTCTGAACGCCGCGGCGGCGAGTCCGTCGCATTTTGCGCCCCCGTGGATGTACGTCCCGCCTCGGGGTCTCTCCGCGCAGCGCCGCCGAGTGTACCGATCGTGTGGAGCCGCGGCGGAGCAGCTCGGACCGCGAGGCCGTGGATGTGGACTGGCTGACAGACGTCCGTCTCGACAATGTGATGTTTTAGTGCGCGGGCCCACCCTGAACAACAGGCGCTGAACAAGCGATTTCTTGGAGGGCGCGCGGAGGGGGAGGCTCGAAGTTGACGGAAGGTTTGGCCAATGTTCGGCCTCCAGGGGTTTTCTCCGTCCCAGGGACCGTCGAACAGCGTGGTTATTCAGAAGTTTGGCTAGTTCTACTAACCCTTCCCAGGACAAAAATTGAAAGGGTCGCCAGTTTGCGCTGTGAAGCCAACCCAGGAGTGGCCACCAGCGGAATCCAATTGTTCGGTACGACGGCACCCGCGCACGGACAAGTTCCGGGATGTCTGTTGTTCAGCGCTTGGACATGGTGGGTGCAGGCGTCTCGCAGGGAGGCAGGCTGGGTTTACAAAGACTATTCCCCAGATGATGGACTTTGTTTACCAGTCCCGGTCCCTGGGAGGCCTGCCTTAAGCCCTGCCCGCGACCTTGCTCGATGACCGCCGCTGCTCCCGACGCATCCCGTGGCGCGACGGTCCATCTGGTATAGCGCAAGAGCCATTTATGTCACGCGAGACGTGGGCCAGGCAAGCAGGCAGCAGAGGGGTAACTCGAAGGGCGCGCGCCGAATGTCGCGCTGGCCCCAGCCCATGGGGGTTCTAAGGTATAGCGCACCAGTTCCTGTTGGAGGAGGCGCGCTAGGATGAAGAGCTGATCCCAGGGAATGGGCCCGGACCTCTGATGGAGCGATGCCCAGCGAAGGAAGCGCAAGGGGGGGGCAACCCCCCCTCAACACGAAGAGGGGGGTCTGAGCCCCCCCCACGGGCAGTCAACTAAGACAACACCGTTTTCTTGCGTCGCTGATTTGCTTTTGTTTCAATCCGCGGCCCCAGAGGTCTGGGCTCCTTCCCCAGCGGCAGTTTGACGTCCTGGATCCGCTCTGATGGTCCAGGGTCTGAAAAACGGCCCACGGAGGCCGACAGCGGAAAAAAAAATCGAGTTGAAGAATCATATCGTCGAAGACTATCTCCTTTCCAGGTTCCCCTCCCCCCCCCCCCCTCGGTTTCCCCCCCCGCATTTCCCTCCCGCCCGCGGGCCGTCGAGGCCCTCCCCTTCCCTCCCAGGCTCTCGGCGCCTCCTCCCTCCTCTCCCCCCCTCGGCAGTCGAGACTGTCTCTCCTGCGCGCGCGGGCCCCCTGCCCCCGCCCCGAGTGGCCACACGTGATGAGCAGAGTCGGGGGGGGGGGTTGCTTCTCCGCCGCGCGGCGTGGCCACGTGGCGAGTGCATTGGAGCATAACGTTGGTCTCGCCCTCCAGGCGCTGCCGCGTGACGAGCGCGGTGGAGCGGCACGTGTTTGTTTGTGCTTCAGCGTTTTCCCACCTACATAGCGCAGCCACCTGGCGAGTAGAATGCAATAGCTTTGTGTTTCGCTCACAGGGCGTTGCCACGTGCCGAGCAGACGCCTGCTGGGTGCAGGCGTTGTTGAGTGACGGTTCGAGTGGAATGGATTTGTTGTCCGCCCCGCCCGAGTACAGTGGAATGGTTTTTCCCCGTCGGTCTGCTGCGTGGCACGTGGCGAGTGCAATGAAATGCTACTTGTTAGTCCCTCCTGGCGTTATCGCTGGTCCCGCCTGAGGCGAGAATAATGGTATGTCTTCCGGGCCCTGCGTGGAAATGTAATGGAATGACATGTGTTCGCCCCTGCAGGCTCTTATGTCGTGGCGAGTAGAGGGACATGGTAGTTGTCCCAGCTCGTTGTGTTGGCGAGTTCGGTAGACGTATATGGCTTCCGCCGCGTGGCCAGCATAATAGAACCAGTGTTTCGCCCCTCGGGCGTTTCCCCGCGCCGAGTAGGGTGGCATGATCTTTCTTTCGCCCTCCAGGCGTGGCCACATGACCAGTAAAGTCGAATAGGTTGTGTACCCGCCACGCTGCGCGTCCAAGCGGCGAGCGACATCGAATAGTATTGGTTTCGCCTCCCCGGCGTTGCCGAGTGACGAGTAGAGTGGCATGGTGTGTGTTCCCGCCTGCTACCTAGCCACGTGGTGCGTAGAATGTAATAGTTGCGTTCCGCCCACAGGCGTCACGGCGTGAAGAGTAGAGTGACGTGATATTCGTCCCAAATTGCTGCGTCGGCGAGTTTGGTAGGCTTGTATGTTTTCTGCCGCGATGCGATGCCATGTGGCCAGCATCACAGAATCTGTGCTGTTGTTGTTCCTCCCCGTGCCGAGCAGGGTGGTGTGATCTTTCTGTTGCCCCCAGGCGTGGCAACGTTACAGTGCCGTTTTTCCCGGAAAGGGCTTTGGCCCAGGGTTCTCTTTTAGTTGGTAAACCTAATCCCCCGGTGCCTGCTTGAGGGAGGCCGGCGAATTTTTTCCCTGATAAATAACGAGGTCGAAGGAGGCCGGCGAATTAAAATTTGAGGAAGTCTCGAGCGAAACGCTTGTTTTTCAGAATTTCTTGAGGATGTCTCGAGCGAGGCGCTGGTTTTGCAGAGTTGAGGATGTCTCGAGCGAAACGCTTGCTCCGCAGAGTTTGCCGAGGATGTCTCGAGCGAAACGCTTGTTTTGCAGAGCCGACCGCGACGCGGAAAAGCGCCCCGCGCGAAGGAATTTCGATGATGTCTCGACTAATTCGTTTGTTTTTGTACGATTTCCTGGAATTTTGGCAGGATGTCTCGAGCGAAATGCACGACCCCACCCTAGCACGACCATACCCCAGCACGACCCCACCCCAGCACGACCACCCCAGCACGACCACACCCCAGCACGACCCACCCCAGCACGACCCTACCCCAGCAAGACCACACCCCAGCACGACCACACCCCAGCACGACCCCACCCCAGCACGCACAGCCCCAGCACGACACACCCCAGCACGACCACACCCCAGCACGACCACACCCCAGCACGACCCGATCGATAAATCACAGGGTGCGGACCACCCCAGCACGACCACACCCCAGCACGACCCCACCCCAGCACGACCCCACCCCAGCACGACCACGAGCACGACCACCCCAGCACGACCACACCCCAGCACGACCACACCCCAGCACGACCCCACCCCAGCACGACCCCACCCTAGCACGACCACACCCCAGCACGACCACACCCCAGCACGACCACACCCCAGCACGACCCCACCCCAGCACGACCCCACCACAGCACGACCACACCCCAGCACGACCACACCCCAGCACGACCCACCCCAGCACGACCCACCCCAGCAAGACCACACCCCAGCACGACCACACCCCAGCACGACCTCACCACAGCACGACCACACCCCAGCACGACCACGCCCCAGCACGACCACGCCCCAGCACGACCACGCCCCAGCACGACCACCCCCCAGCACGACCACCCCCCTAGCACGACCACACCCCAGCACGACCACACCCCAGCACGACCACACCCCAGCACGACCACACCCCAACACGACCATACTCCAGCACGACCACACCCCAGCACGACCACACCCAGTCGCACCCCCGTGGAATGTTTCGTGGGGTGTCTGGTTGAGTGGTTGCCTGTTCGTGGGGTGTCTCGTGGAATGTTTCACGGGGTGTCTCGTGGAATGTTTCGTGAGGTGTCTCGTGGGTTGTTTCGTGAGGTGTCTCCTGGGATGTTTCGCGGGGTGTCTCGTGGGATGTTTCGTGAGGTGTCGCCCAGTTGGATATCGTGAAAACGTGACCATGCTGCACATGTCTATATCCCTTTCCGGGTTCGTGGGTCCATCATGTTAATACATGCTCCGCGTGCGGATCATGTAATAAATCATGCAGTGACTCAGTTAAAGAAACAACGATGAGTGCATGCAACATTTTATTCGTAAATTAACCATGCATTAAAATCAGACGTGTTTAAAATCCCATGTATTAAAAACTGCCCTGTATTCCCTCAAACTGCGCGGCCGCGTGGCGAGCGCAAAGGCATATCATGAGTTTCGCTATCCTGGCGCTGCTGCGTGACGAGTAGAGTTGCACGGTATGTGTTCTGTCCTGCTGCCCTTGTCTCGTGGCGGGTAGGATGGAATACTTGTGTGTGCGTTTGCCCACAAGCCTCTCGACGAGCGGAGTGAAACTGTATGATTCCCAGCCTGCCGCGTTGGCGAGCTTGGCAGACGTGCATGTCTTCCGTCGCGACGCCATGCCACGTGGCCTGCAAGATAGAACCGGTGTTTCGCCCCTCGGGCGTTTCCCCGCGCCGAGTAGGGTGGCATGATCTTTCTTTCGCCCTCCAGGCGTGGCCACGTGACCAGTAAAGTCCAATTTGTTGTTTATCCGCCACGCTGCGCGGCCACGTGGCGAGCGCAAGTGTATAGTATTGGTTTCGCCTCCCCGGCGTTGCCGAGTGACGAGTGGAGTGGCATGGTGTGTGTTCCCGCCTGCTGCCTAGCCACGTGGCGGCAAGAAGACCGTAGTTGTGTTTCGCCCACAAGCCTTACGGCGTGACGAGTATAGTGAAATTGTATGTTTCCCAGTCTGCTTCGTTTGGCGAGTTTGGAACAGCCGGACCGAGGTACAAGATCGAGGTCGGTTGGGGGCTGGTGCCCTGATAATCTCCGTGTCTGTTTGATGCTCTTGTGCACCCTGGGGATGGTGCCCTTGGATGTTCTGCGCCCCTTGGCCGACGGAGGGCCTCATGTTCTGGGAGGATGTTCTTCTGTTCCAGGTGGGACTGTAGACGTTCATGTCCTTCGGGGCTGGACAGAACCCCCAACAGTGACACGTCGATTAGTGAATTGTCCGTTTTCGGCTTTCGAGAGGGCGCCGCGGCCGTTATTTTCCAGGCTTGCGCCCGCCAGGTTTGGGCCTCAGGTCGTTTTCACTAAACCACGTTTTACTAAAGGGGGTTCTGTCCATTCCCGATCCTCCGCCGCTGTGCGATGCCACGTGGCCGACAGAACAGAGTGGCTGGGTGTCGCTCCTCGGGCGCTGCCCCGTGCCGAGCAGAGGGCGGCGTGGCCACGCGACGAGTGCCGTGGACGTGGCGAACGCAACAGAATGCCAGCAGCTTCGCATCCCGGGCGGTGCCGCGTGACGAGTGGAGTGCTATGGTGCGTGGTCTGGCCTGCTGCCTAGCCAGGTTGCGACTGCAGCAGAACAGTCGTGTGCCGCCCACACGCTTTACGGCTTGACGAGTGGAGTGAAATGGCATGTTTGTCAGGTTTGTTGCGTTGGCGAGTTTGGTAGATGTGTGTGTGTGTGTGTGTGTCTTCCGTCGCGATGCTATGCCTCGTGGCCAGCAGAATGTGTGTGTTCACCCCTCGGGCGCAGCGTTGAGCATTTTTGCCTATTTTCAATGTTCCGTCCCAAATCCGCCTGTAGGGGGGCACGCCCGACCTAAGCTTGGGGGCCGAAGTCGAAGGAAACTGATCAGAGATTCTAGCATCGGAGGTGTGTGTTTCCCGACGGTCCGAGACACCCACGTAGGGGTTATTCTTAAGTCGGGCACGTCCCTCTATTGGAGGAATATTCAAAAATAGTCAAAAAATTGTCGGGTGACGATTTTCGATTATTTTTGACCATTTGGGAATGTGTGGTTGGTATGTTTTAGTTTTCGCCCAAAATCCGCCTGTAGGGGGACATGTCCTACCTAAACGTAGGGGCTATTCTCGATCCGGTCGATACAGCTCGACGTCCGCTCTGGCCGGCTCGTTTCGATTCGATTCCGATATTGCGACAATCCGTTTGCCCGATGCTTGCACGGCGTTGTCGTGCATCCTGGCGCAAGCCCGTTCGATTTCGACTCCGTGCCGATGCGGCCCGATTCGACGCACATTCCGATCCGACTTTTCGATTCGGTGCTGCCTGGTTTTGCCCCAGGTGGTGACGGAGGAGTGCATGCAAGAGCTGGCGCGGGCCCAACTTCTCCTCGGGGACCGCCCCGACGAGGAGGCCGAGTGGCCAGCGCTGGTCAAGGCGGGGCCGCCGTCGGCGTCGGTATCGGCGTCACCGTCGCGTCGGGTCGGACGAAGGGGCACGGAATCAGCTGCACTTTTCTGTATTATCCGCAGAGCACCCAGTGGTCGAGAAAGAAGTGGCAGGAGGAGGCGGAGGACGAGGAGGAGGAGGAGGAGGAGAAGGCGGAGGAGGAGGAGGAGGAGGAGGAGGAGGGGGAGGAGGAGGAGGAGGAGAGGAGGAGGAGGAGGAGGAGAGGAGGAAGAGGAGGGGCGGGGGGGAGGAGGAGGAGGAGGAGGAGGCAGGAGTGGAGGAGGGAGGAGGAGACGGAGGAGGAGGGGGAAGGAGGAGGAGGATGATGATGATGAGGAGGAGGAGTGGAGGGGTAGGAGGAGAGAGGAGGAGGAGAAGGTAGGAGGAGGGGGAGGAGGAGGGAGGAGGGAGGAGGAGGCGGAGGAGGAGGAGGAGGAGGAGGAGGAGGAGGAAGGAGGAGGGGGGAGGAGGAGGAGGAGGAAAGAGAGGAGGAGGAGGAGGTGGAGGGGAGGGGTAGAGGAGGAGGAAGAGTAGGCGGAAGGAGAGGAGGAGGGAGGGAGACGAGGAAGAGGAGGAGAGGGAGGGGGATGATGATGATGATGATGATGATGGATGATGTGATGATGATTGGATGATGATGATGATTGATGATGATGTTGATGATTGTGATGATGATGATGATGATGATGATGATGGATACTGATGATGATGATGATGATGATGATGATGATGATGCTGATGATGCTGATGATGATGATGATGATGGGTGACGATGATGATGACGATGATGTGGATGATGATGATGATGAAAAGTGATGATGATGAGATGCTGATGATGATGATGATGATTTATGAGCTGATGCCCATGATTATTATGATGATGATGATGTGATGATGATTGAGATGATGATGATGATGATGATGCTGATGGATGATGATGATGATTGATGATGATGATGATGAGGAGGAGGAGGAGGCGGAGGCGGAGGAGGAGGAGGAAGGAGGAGGAGGACGGAGGAGGAGGAAGGAGGGAGGAGGAGGAGGAGGAGGGAGGAGGAGGAGGAGGAGGAGGAGGAGGAGGAGGAGGAGAGGAGGAGGAGCAGGAGCAGGAGGAAGCAGGAGGAGGAGGAGGAGGAGGAGGAGGAGGAGGAGGAGGAGGAGGTGGGGGAGGAGGAGGAGGGGGAGGAGAAGGAGGAGGAGGAGGAGGAGGAGGAGGAGGAGGAGGAGGAGGAGGAGGAGGAGGAGGCGGAAGGAGAGCAGGCAGGACGGGGCGCAGTATAGCCTGCCCCCCGCCCTGCGCACACGGCAGCACAGCTGGCGCGCGGCGTATGAAATCTGCGGCTAGCCATGAAACTTCTTTGCGCCTCTGGCCCAGTCCAGGCCTCCAGAAGAGACCTTCGGGAAGGGAGAGGGAGGAGCAAATGGGGAGCGGGGGAGGAGGGAGGA
This sequence comes from Prorocentrum cordatum, assembly GCA_963575745.1. Taxonomy (NCBI): domain Eukaryota; class Dinophyceae; order Prorocentrales; family Prorocentraceae; genus Prorocentrum; species Prorocentrum cordatum. The sequence goes on from CAUYUJ010022559.1 coordinate 383,230, forward strand.
ACGTCCCCTGAGATCCGATGTCACGAGAAGCACTGCATCATCGTAGAACAGCTCGACCGGCGCCCTGGACCCTATCTTTCTGCGGCATTTTTCCAGCCAGATCGATCCGTGAGGGCCCGGGGGTCCAAAACAAAGAAGAGACGCCCGTGGCGAACAAACATGCGACGCCAGGCTCTCAGGATCGTCGGCGTCGCTAGCGTCGTCGGTGTCGTCTGCGTCGGCGCCGTTGTCGTCGACAGCGTTTGCGTCGTCCTGACTGCGTCGGCGTCGTGGCTTCGTCGGCGCCGTCGGCGGCGGCCTGCGGCCAGTGCTCCGGCCCCTTTTCCTCTCTCGATCGTAGGGGTCTTCAGTCCTATCCTTCTTCTCCTCGGCCTCGCCGCCACGGCCGGGTTCGCTCCCCCGACCCCCCCACGATTTGTTTTCTTTGCAATCGCGGCGGTGCTTTCCTTCCTTTCGGCCTCTGGGGCTCGTCATCTGGCCCCGGGGTCATCAAAAAGCGGATCTGGGATTCGAGACTACCCTAGGGAGATTGGTTGGGATTTTTCTTGGCATCGCTCGGACGTGTGCATTCTTTCCTCGAGGAGGACCACCTAGGAGCATCTCGGACCATCTTGCAAAAAACGCACGCACGAAGTTGACAAATGCACGGCGAATGGACGTTCGAGCGACGGCGAGTTCTTGGGGCCGCGACCGGTTCAAAATCACATCGGCGGGCGTCTGGGTCGAAGTCCTGGTCCGGGCGCGCCCCGGGAGAGGCTGGTCGGGCGAAGCAGGGGGGTGGGGGGGGGAAAAGGGGGTGCTTCGAAGTCTGCCGCGTGCGGCTGATCTTGGCCCCGCCGCCAGGCCGTTCGCTGCACTAGCGCCCCTCGGCGCCAGAGCAACCCCCGTGGGGTGGTTCGCTGCCTTAGCGGGGGAAGCAGGAGGAGGAGGAGGAGGAGGAGGAGGAGGAGGAGGAGGAGGAGGAGGAGCAAGAGGAGGAGGGGGGTGAGGGGGAGAGGGGGAGGAGGAGGAGCAGGAGGAGGAGGAGGAGGAGGAGGAGGAGGAGGAGGAGGAGGAGGAGCAGGCGCCAGAGCAGCCCCTGCGGGGGCAATGGCGGCACACACACAGACACACACAGACACACACAGACACACACAGACACACACACACACACACAGACACACACACACACACACACACACACACACACACACACACTTTCTCCGAGTTCCGCCCCGGTGCATTGGATCGGCGCTGGGCCCCCCTGTCGGCGCCTCTGGTCTCCGCCCCTGGCGCGCTCTGCGCGCTGGGGAGGGGGGTCCAACCTTAAGTCGGGCCTGTCCCTCTACAGGAGGAATCTTCAAAAATGATGTAAAAATAGTCTGGGAACGTTTTTCGGATTATTTTTGCATACATCTTGGAGTCTTCTATGACTATTTCTTATTTTCGTCCAATATCCCCCTACACTTCGAGAGGGACAGGCCCGACCCAACCCTGGCGGCGCCTCTGGCGCCGCCCCTGGCGCGCTCCGCGCGCTAGGGGGGGGGGTCCAGCGCCGATCCAAAAAGTCTGTGCGGACCCATGGGCAACGATGCTGGCGCAGTGCGACTTCCCGCTGGTCGTCCGACCCGCGATCGAGGCCCTCGGACGGCGTCGTTGTCCGCGGCTTCGCTGCAGGGCCCCCGTGTCGCCGTCGCGGCGAACTGCAGACTCCAGGAAGTGTGCCAAACGTTTTCTCCTTGACTCGCGGGCAGAGGGCGAAACGGCGCGGCCGCCAGCGTTTCGCCCTCTGTCCGCGTGTACCAACTCTGGTGCTCGTTCTGGAGAGCCCTCGTCGCCACGGCTGGATTCTCCTCGAAGCTCGAGGCAGAATGCACCCCAGGAGAGGTCGGGGGAGTAGCGGTGTCCGTATCTTTCTGGCACCCCGCAGGCTTCGCGGCGATGTGATCTTTGTTTTTCATGCGTGGGTCCAGGAGGTCCTGGTCCGTTCCTCAGGGGAGTACCTCTTCATCTCAGGTCTGGTTTCGTTGGCCCTGGGGCTCGATCGCGGGCCCCCCATAGGGGCCGAAAAAGCAGGGACGGAACAAAAATTCCGACCCTGAGAGTCGACGTCGTGAGCAAAAACGCGGCATCCCACAACAAAAAGCACGGCCAGAGCCCGCAGACCCCATCTTTCTGCTGCACTGTCCGAGCCGCGCCGGTCCGTGACGGCCCCCGGGCCCAAAAAAGCAAGGCAGAGGGTGCAAGCAAAACTGTGACGCCAGGGTCTCAAGGGCATATCTGGGGCTGTCGCGTCGTCGTCGTCGCGCTGCCGCCGCCGATAGGCGGGGCTACCCGGGGCCTCCGCCGTGAATTCGCTGCTGACCGTGTCCGCGCCGCCGTCGCAGCGGTCCTCCCGGGCCAACTACCAGTCCGCCGTGCTGCGCCGGAGCCCGGGGCGCTTCTATCGGAGCCCGTGAGCTGGGCCGGGTCCCCCGCCTCCCTCCGGGTCGGACGGCCCGGGCATCCCCGCCTGACGAGGTTTCCCAGATCAGATCCGCGGCCAGCCATGTTCGGTAGCACGTTCCGGGGACGCCGAGTTTCGGTCGCGACCAGAGGTGGTCGAGGCGGTGCGCGAGGGTGTCGAACACGTCGGCGGATCGCTCGTTCTTGGAATTTGCGGTCGCGACGGGTTCGTCCAGAGCGCTATCAGAAGTTTTCGGTCAGAGATGATTTGGGTCGAGGTCAAAGGTTTTCGGGCGTTATTTTCGGTCGTCGACGCTTTTCCAGCCTCGGGATGCCTTCTCCAGAAAGCTAGGCCCGAGTTCCTGGCGTTGCATTTTTCACAACGGGTGATCTTGCCCTGTTTCGGGCCCTGGAGCCCTCACGGATTGATCCTGCTGAGAAAATGCCGCAGAGAGATGGGATCCAGGGGTCTTGTCGAGCTTTGTATTTTCCCGGAAAGGGCTGGGGCCCAGGGTTCTCTTTTAGTAGGTAAACCTGTCCCCCGGTGCCAACTTGAGGGAGGCCGGCGAATTTTTTCCCTGATAAATAACGAGGTCGAAGGAGGCCGGCGAATTAAAATTTGAGGATGTCTCGAGCGAAAAACGCTTGTTTTTGAAATCCGAGCGATAAAATCACAGGGTTCTGGGGGTGGGGGGCCATTCATTTTGTTCGTTTTTTCTGTGTTGAGGATGTCTCGAGCGCAACGCTTTGCTCCGCAGAGTTGCCGAGGATTGTCTGAGCGAAAAACGCTTGTTTTGCAGAGCCGGACGCGACGCGGAAAAGCGCCCCCCCCCGCGCGAAGGAATTTCGGAATGGATGTTTCGACTAATTTGTTTTGTTTTTGACGAATTTCCTGGGGGAGGGGAATTTTGGCAGGAGTCTTCGAGCGAAATGCACGACCCCACTCCTAGCACGACCATACCCCAGCACGACCACACCCCAGCACGACCAGACCCAAGCACGGACCCACACCCCAGCACAGACCCCCCCAGCACGGACCATACCCCCAGCACGACCCCACCCCAGCAAGACCACACCCCAGCACGACCGCACCCCAGCACGACCTTACCACAGCACGACCACACCCCAGCACGACCACGCCCCAGCACGACCACGCCCCAGCACGACCACGCCCCAGCAAGACCACGCCCCAGCACGACCACGCCCCAGCACGACCACCCCCCAGCACGACCACCCCCCCAGCACGACCACCCCCCAGCACGACCACCCCCCAGCACGACCACACCCCAGCACGACCACTCCCCAGCACGACCACAACCCAGCACGACCACACCCCAGCACGACCACACCCAGTCGCACCCCCGTGGAATGTTTCGTGGCGTGTCTGGTTGAGTGGTTGCCTGTTCGTGGGGTGTCTCGTGGAATGTTTCAAAGGGTGTCTCGTGGAATGTTTCGTGAGGTGTCTCGTGGATTGTTTCGTGAGGTGTCTCGTGGGATGTTTCGCGGGGTGGCACGACCACGCCCCAGCACGACCACCCCCCCAGCACGACCACCCCCCAGCACGACCACCCCCCCAGCACGACCACCCCCCAGCACGACCACCCCCCAGCACGACCACACCCCAGCACGACCACTCACCAGCACGACCACACCCCAGCACGACCACACCCCCGGGAGACCACCCCAGTGCACCCCCTGCGTGGAATGTTCGTGGCGTGGGCGGTTGAGTGGTTGCCTGTTCGTGGGGGTTCTTCTCGTGGAAGTTCAAAGGGTGTCTTTGTGGAAATGTTCTTGAGGTGTCTCGTGGAATGTTTCGCGAGGTGTCTCGTGGGATGTTTCGCGGGGTGTCTCGTGGGATGTTTCGTGAGATGTCGCCCAGTTGGGTATCGTGAAAACGTGACCATGCTGCACATGTCTTTATCCCTTTCCGGGTTCGTGGGTCCATCATGTTTGTTTCGTGATGTCTGGTCTCTTGGTGGGAAAGCTAATTTCTGCCCTGTCGCCACGCGAACTCCTCGACATACGAGGAGCTCCAGGGAGGATGCGCAGTGTTATGAACCTACGCTATGTGATGAACCTTACGCAATGAGATGAAGATCGCCTTCAGAGGATCGAGGATTCGACATCTCTTCCTCCGCGGAAGCGGAAGGCCCGTGGAAGCAAAACGGGGGCGCACGGAAGCCAGGCGGCAGCCGGCGGAAGTAGCAGATGCATCCCCGCAGAGATGTAGATTGTTTGGATTCGCGGTGTCCGGAACCCGCCGCATTGGCGCCGTCGGTGCCGCCAGGCTCGGGGAAGACGAGCAGTACGCGAGTCAACTCGCCAACTCCCCCTCTGCGAATGCCCCCCCATAAAGATGCAACATCTGGGAGGCTGAACTCTGAATCGGTGCTGGTATGTCCCTGGTCGAACACCAGCCCTATCTGGGTTGTCATCCAGCTGAATCCGAGTGAATCCTGCTGACTCCCGCTCACGCCGGCTTCGTCCCGGGCTTAATCTGGCCTACTACGGCTCAGTGGCTCCTTAATTGGGCCCAGGGCTGGACCCAAACGCTGTTATTCTAGACTTCGGCTGTGTTTGGTTTTTCCCGGAAAGGGCTTTGGCCCAGGGTTCTCTTTTAGTATGTAAACATGTCCCCGGTGCCCAACTTGAAGGAGGCCGGCGGATTCTTTCCCTGATAAATATCGAGGTCGAAGGAGGCCGGCGGATTAAAATTTGAGGATGTCTCAGGCGAAACGCTTGTTTTTGAAATTCCGATCGATAAATCACAGGGTGCGGGACACCTCAGCACGACCACACCCCCAGCATGACCACACCCCAGCACGACCACGCCCAGCACGACCACGCCCCAGCACGACCACACCCCAGCACGACCACACCCCAGCACGACCAAACCCCAGCACGACCACACCCCAGCACGACCACACCCCAGCACCAGCTCGACCACACCCCAGCACGACCCGATCGATAAGTCACAGGGTGCGGACCACCCCAGCACGACCACACCCCAGCACGACCCCACTCCAGCACGACCCCACCCCAGCACGACCACGCCCCAGCACGACCACACCCCACCACGACCACACTTCAGCACGACCACACCCCAGCACGACCCCGACCCAGCACGACCCCACCCCAGCCCGACCACACCCCAGCACGACCACACCCCAGAACGACCACACCCCAGCCCGACCCCACCCAAGCACGACCCCACCCCAGCACGACCACACCCCAGCACGACCACACCCCAGCACGACCACACCCCAGCCGGACCCCACCCCAGCACGACCCCACCCCAGCAAGACCACACCCCAGCACGACCACACCCCAGCACGACCTCACCACAGCACGACCGCACCCCAGCACGACCACGCCCCAGCACGACCACGCCCCAGCACGACCACGCCCCAGCACGACCACCCCCCAGCACGACCACCCCCCCAGCACGACCACACCCCAGCAAGACCACACCCCAGCACAACCACACCCAGTCGCACCCCCGTGGAATGTTTCGTGGGATGTCTCGTGGAATGTTTCGTGGGGTGTCTCGTGGAATGTTTCGTGGGGTGTCTCGTGGAATGTTTCGTGAGGTGTCTCGTGGAATGTTTCGTGAGGTGTCTCGTGGGATGTTTCGTGAAGTGTCTCGTGGGATGTTTCGTGAGGTGTTGCCCAGTTGGGTATCGTGAAAACGTGTCCATGCTCCATATGTCTATATCCCTTTCCGGGTTCGTGGGTCCATCATGTTTCGTTTCGGCAGGGAGGTACAGGAAAGCATGTAGAGCAAAACGAACAACACAACGAAAGCACGTCGAAAAACAACGTTTAGATCCGGCCCTGATTGGGCCTATGGCCCTTCATACTTCTGCCGATGGCCTCCCAGGAGTTGCCTCCTGACCCCCCCATCTGCCGTCCGACCCAAGCTCATCTGTTTCACGCTTTCTGGGCCTCGGATGTGGCCAGGATGTGGACAAGCCCGTTCCAGGGCGCCCCGGAACGCTGTGAGAAGGCCGCCATCCTCCAGAGCCGCTGGATCTCAGAGATTCTCGATTCGTCCTCGCCCGAGTTTATCCTCGTCCTGGCCTCGTCTTGCACTCTTCGCCCGCGGGGTTCTCGGCCTCCGCTCGCGCCTTGGCCGGTCGGCCAGCTGCATCGACGAGGCCGCGGAGCGGGGGCGCGCCCGGCGCTGCGCCGGGCTGGAGAGAAAGAGGGCGCTGCCCGATCCGCCGCGGGGCGGGGATTGCACCGTGTCGTGCGGCCGTCGGCCTGACACGGTGCGATGTCCCACATGTTCCAGAGGAGGAAGCTTGGCGGCGCGCAGAGGGGGGTGGGGGGAGGGGGGTAGGCTTCTTAGAAGCACCCCTGCTTCTCAGAAGGCGCGTGCCTTGTCTGTAGGATGTAATGCCGGCCTTCTAAGAAGCAGCTTCCTCCTAAGAAGCTTTCCCCCCTCCCCCTACCCCCCTCTGCGCGCCGCCAAGAAGCGGGACCAATACCGCTACTCTCTATGCCCGTTTTCCCCCTCTTGGGCCTCCCGGGAGGCCCTCGTCGCCACCGCTGGAGTCGCGATGAAATGCTGGGTCTGAACGCGCCCTTGGAGAGGTCCGGGGAGTAGCGGCATCGGTATCTTTTGGCTTAACCATTTTTGGCCCAAGAAGGAAGTCCAGACTTCCGACAAGGTCAGCTTCAAGTTGGGCACATGGGCTCAAGTTAAGTACGGTGCTGGCCATTGGAGGAAGACGGCAGGCTTAGGGCGATGTTACCCAGTGGAAGCAGTGGTGTTGCAGCCAGAGTCGAAACCCAGCCTTTGGTTTCAGCAGTTTTTGAGTTGAAGCGGGGGGATAGCAAGGCAAGATTAATTATAATTTTGGCGTCGGCTGGCGTATGTCTTGCCTTGTGTATCGGGATAACATATTCTATCGTTGTCGCACACGACGCGTCGCAGGAATTCAATGCTCACCAGCAACATGTTTCCGCACGTGTGCCCTTACCACTTTCTGCGTCGCAGGGATGCATGGCTCACCAGAGACATGTTTCCTCACATGTGCCCTTACCAAATTGTGCGCGACTGATCTTGATGAGCACTGGAGAAGGAATGGGCACGTTTCCCATAACTTTGGCGCAATATCGCTTTCTGACAACAAGCAGTGGCCGGATTGGCGTGATGCCTTGTGCTAAAGACGGAAGAATGGTTCCATGCACGAAGAACGTGTCTGATCCATTGCCGTTGTCTGAGTATTTTGATATGGCAAGCTTGGGCCTCGATGCGTTCAGTCCAGCGAAGGGTGACCTGCACCCAGAAGTTGTGTTTTGCATGACGGTTGAGTCCAGCGACAAGTGTGAGTCCCATCCGTGGGGGCCACGTAACCTCAGTGCCTGGAAACGGGCAATGGTCAACTGCGCAACGAATGTTGGCATATTTAAACTACGGAAGGAGTACATAAAGGGGTTCCACGTTTCACCTATTTACTTCAATTTTTCACACGCTCGCGAAGCAGAGATAGCTGTCATTTTGGGAAAGAATAAACTTGCGCCAGCTTTGCCAGGGGATTGGAACACTGGAAATTACGTGGTGTATCATTGGCGGGCTGAGAAAATCCAGGGCATCAATTATTCATTCTGCGCCCAACGTTTGGTGCAGCATGCGCACGCTCATGCGCGACACTCAAGAAAGATTCTACAGGCTTACGCCACGTCCGCCGGCCTCATGGTACTTCGCAGGAGAGCGCTGCGGGCGGCCACGCACAGCTGGCAGGGAGCAGCGCTCGCGCGGGAAGCGCGTGACCGGGAGGGGGGAAAGTTACCAGCCTGGAACATATCCCTGTCCCTATGCTGGGCATCTCCTCATCACGATGCCAATCTTAGGGATTCCCTTACTTTTTGAGGGCGCATCCCTGAGATTGCCATCGCTCTTTGGCGTGTCAATCTCAGGGATAGGGATCAGTTCGAGGCTGGCAAGAAGGGGGGGGGCGGCGGAAACTTGCGGAGGGGCGGCGGAAACTTGCCCAACGGGCGGCGTGCTGGCGCGCGGCGGGGGCGGCCGCGGAGGGAGGAGGAAACGCAGGAGGAGGCGGGGGGAGGCGGGAGGAGGCGCGGGCAGGAGGAGGAAGAGGAGGAGGAGAAGGAGGGGGAGGAGGAGGAGGGAAGGAGGAGTGGAGGAGGAGGGAGGGATGGAGGAGGAGGAGGAAGGAGGAGGAGCCGAGGAGGCGCAGGCAGGAGGGAGGAAGAGGAGGAGGCAGGGGAAGGAGCAGGAGGTGGTGCAACACATGCAGAGTTGGACAACGAAGGCGGAGGAGGAGGAGAGGAGGAGGAGGAGGAGCGGAAATAATTCGGACCATCGTTGCGGGAAATTCAGCCACGTGAAAGCAAACAATGCTGTCGCCTGGTAGCAAACGCAAAATGGATCGAGAGCCACCGGCAAAATTGCGATGTTCGAGGCGGCAAGTGCCTGGCGCCCGTTTCTTTTCCAGGCGAGGGTGGAGATGTCGGAGGCGCAGAGACACGGCGCAGCCAGGGAGGGGGAAAGGGAGGGATTTTTTGAAAGGAGAAAACCGTGGCTCTGTGAAAGCGCGGAGGAACGTCAGACGTCCACGCTTGCGCCGAACAGTTGCAAGCGAAAAGCAGAGACAAAGGCGGAGCCGTTGAAGTGCTGCGCGCCAGGATGCTGGGCGACGTTCTGGGACACGGGCCATTTGAACCCCAAGAAAGTGCAAGAGAATCGTGCGCGCAGGGGAAAAATGTAAGGTGTGGGCCATGTGAAAAAAACGGCATCACCGCGAAGGGAGTGGCCGACGCGGCGAAGCGTTTGGGAAGACAGCTCACGCGCGCGGTGTGCAGCGTGAAGTTTCCGCGGCAGGGCCACGTCAACAGCGCCCAGGAGACGGAGCGCGTGACGAAGGGAATGAACATAACACACACACACACACACACACACACGCAATATGCGCAGGTTACTTGGACCTCGGCATTTTGGCGCGCAGTTGGAAAGCGTACGAGTGCTTCGGCACCTGCAGGAGGAAGCTCCCGAAATCCCAGCCCGTCGATGGACCGCATCTCGCGCGTTCCCACCAGAACGGCGCCCTCAAGTGCAGGTCGTGCGCGTGAGGCCCGCTGCAGCGCTGGTGGCAGCACGCGAATGCTCGGGGCCGCAGGGGGGAACAGGAGAAGGAGGGGGATGTGGAGAAGGAGAAGTAGGGGGAGGAGGAGGAGGTGGAGGAGGCGGAGGACGAAACGGAGGAGGAGGAGGAGGACTCCTGGAGGGGCAGTGTCAGAACCCCGATGTATGTTTCTTGGGTTCATTGTCTTTTCTGCGGCTGACATTTTCAGTGTCCGCCGTGCACGCATGGGGAAGAGGGGGGAACCCCGCGTTCACAGACGGCGAGCATCTGTCAAAATACCAAAAAAAGGCTCGAAGACGCCTACGGCGAATCACCGCGGCTCCCTGCCTTTTTGGAAGCGCCTATGTGGCCGAACGTTGAGGCCAGACCTGCCAAGCTATCGGACCATGTGTTCCCCGAGTCGATTTGGAAAGCCTTCGGGGAACACGTGGGCATCTTGAAGGTCATCTTGGCCGTCTGGAGGCCATTTTGACCCTTCGGGCCTTCTTGGAGGACGTCTTGGAGGCCTCTTGGGCCGTCTTGGGGGCCTCTTGGGGCAGTGTCTTGGGTCTCTTGCGCGATCTTTGGGGCCACTTGGGCCATCTCGTGCCGTCGGAAGGCAGACAAAATGCAAATGCCACAATCCTTCAAAAACCCATGGGAAATCAATGAAGATAGTGAATGAGCAGATGCGGTATAAAGCCTGGCATGCAGACCCGCCGTGGCCTGGAGCCTGGGGCACGGAGGTGCTGTCAGCAGTTTCTTGTTCGACGTGGCTATTTGTTCTTCTATACATCCCGGCCGTGAGACAGTTTTGAAACGAGGCATCTCCAGAGCGAGATTGTGTCGCTGCCCCCCGCTGGTATGACTGCGGTTGTGTGCCACCGGGGTTGTCTCCTGGTGGACGGCAGGTGGCAGAGTGAACAGATGATGCAGGGTTGAGAATGAAGAAGCAAAACAAACAAACAGGGAAATCAATGATTTTGGCCTTTTCGGGCCTTCGTGGAGGCCCTCTTGGAGGCCTCTTGGGCCGTCTTGGGCCATCTCAGGGCCATGTTCGGCCGTCTTGGTGGGCTCCTGGTCCGTCTGACGCCGTCGGAAGCCGTTCGGGGGGCCTCTCTGGGCCGACTTGGGGCCCTCTTGGAATGCTCCAGGGCCGTCGTGGAGGCCATCTTGGGTGTCTTAAAGGCCTCCTGTGCAGTCTTGGGGGCGTGCTGGCGCGCGGCGGGGGCGGCCGCGGAGGGAGGAGGAAACGCAGGAGGAGGCGGGGGGAGGCGGGAGGAGGCGCGGGCAGGAGGAGGAAGAGGAGGAGGAGAAGGAGGGGGAGGAGGAGGAGGAGAAGGAGGAGGAGGAGGAGGAGGAGGAGATGGAGGAGGAGGAGGAGGAGGAGGAGCCGGAGGAGGCGCAGGCAGGAGGAGGAAGAGGAGGAGGCAGGGGAAGAGCAGGAGGTGGTGCCACACATGCAGAGTTTGGACAACGAAGGCGGAGGAGGAGGAGGAGGAGGAGCGGAAATTAATTCGGACCATTCGTTGCGGGAAATTCAGCCACGTGAAAGCAAACATGCTGTCGCCCGGTAGCAACGCAAAATGGAACGAGAGCACCGGCAAATTGCGATGTTCGAGCGGCAAGTGCCTGGCGTTTTTTCCAGGCGAGGGTGGAGATGTCGGAGGCGCAGAGACACGGCGCAGCCAGGAAACGGCTCCGTCGAAGATGCGCGGAGGAACGTCAGACGTCCACGCTTGCGCCGAACAGTTGCAAGCGAAAAGCAGAGACAAAGGCGGAGCCGTTGAAGTGCTGCGCGCCAGGATGCTGGGCGACGTTCTGGGACACGGGCCATTTGAACCCCAAGAAAGTGCAAGAGAATCGTGCGCGCAGGGGAAAAATGTAAGGTGTGGGCCATGTGAAAAAAACGGCATCACCGCGAAGGGAGTGGCCGACGCGGCGAAGCGTTTGGGAAGACAGCTCACGCGCGCGGTGTGCAGCGTGAAGTTTCCGCGGCAGGGCCACGTCAGCAGCGCCCAGGAGACGGAGCGCGTGACGAAGGGAAGGAACATAACACACACACACACACACACGCAATATGCGCAGGTTACTTGGACCTCGGCATTTTGGCGCGCAGTTGGACAGCGTACGAGTGCTTCGGCACCTGCAGGAGGAAGCTCCCGAAATCCCAGCCCGTCGATGGACCGCATCTCGCGCGTTCCCACCAGAACGGCGCCCTCAAGTGCAGGTCGTGCGCGTGAGGCCCGCTGCAGCGCTGGTGGCAGCACGCGAATGCTCGGGGCCGCAGGGGGGAACAGGAGAAGGAGGGGGATGTGGAGAAGGAGAAGTAGGGGGAGGAGGAGGAGGTGGAGGAGGCGGAGGACGAAACGGAGGAGGAGGAGGAGGACTCCTGGAGGGGCAGTGTCAGAACCCCGATGGATGTTTCTTGGGTTCATTGTCTTTTCTGCGGCTGACATTTTCAGTGTCCGCCGTGCACGCATGGGGAAGAGGGGGGAACCCCGCGTTCACAGACGGCGAGCATCTGTCAAAATACCAAAAAAAGGCGCCGGCGGGAGTACGGCGAATCACCGCCGCCCCCTGCCTTTTTGGAAGCGCCTATGTGGCCGAACGTTGAGGCCAGACCTGCCAAGCTATCGGACCATGTGTTCCCCGAATCGGTTTGGAAAGCCTTCGGGAACACGTGGGCATCTTGAAGGTCATCTTGGCCGTCTGGAGGCCATTTTGACCCTTTCGGGCCTTCTTGGAGGACGTCTTGGAGGCCTCTTGGGCCGTCTTGGGGGCCTCTTGGGGCAGTGTCTTGGGTCTCTTGCGCGATCTTTGGGGCCACTTGGGCCATCTCGTGCCGTCGGAAGGCAGACAAAATGCAAATGCCACAATCCTTCAAAAACCCATGGGAAATCAATGAAGATAGTGAATGAGCAGATGCGGTATAAAGCCTGGCATGCAGACCCGCCGTGGCCTGGAGCCTGGGGCACGGAGGTGCTGTCAGCAGTTTCTTGTTCGACGTGGCTATTTGTTCTTCTATACATCCCGGCCGTGAGACAGTTTTGAAACGAGGCATCTCCAGAGCGAGATTGTGTCGCTGCCCCCCGCTGGTATGACTGCGGTTGTGTGCCACCGGGGTTGTCTCCTGGTGGACGGCAGGTGGCAGAGTGAACAGATGATGCAGGGTTGAGAATGAAGAAGCAAAAAAAAAAACAGGGGAAATCAATGATTTTGGCCTTTTCGGGCCTTCGTGGAGGCCCTCTTGGAGGCCTCTTGGGCCGTCTTGGGCCATCTCAGGGCCATGTTCGGCCGTCTTGGTGGGCTCCTGGTCCGTCTGACGCCGTCGGAAGCCGTTCGGGGGGCCTCTCTGGGCCGACTTGGGGCCCTCTTGGAATGCTCCAGGGCCGTCGTGGAGGCCATCTTGGGCGTCTTAAAGGCCTCCTGTGCAGTCTTGGGGGCCTCTTGGGGCCGTCTTGGGGCCCTCTTGGGCCGTTCTGGGGCCATCTTGGAGGCCTCTTGGGCGATCTTTCGGCGATCTTTGGGGGCTCTGGGCCGTCTCGGGCCGTCGGAAGGCCGAAAAGAAGCAAATGTCAAAATCCTTCAAAAACCATGGAGAAGCAATGTTCTTGGCCTCTTCTGGCCTTCGTGGAGGCCCTCTTGGGGGCCTCTTGGGCCGTCTTGGGCCAGCTTCGAGCCAACTTCGGCCATTTTGGTGGGTTCCTGGCACGTCTGACGCTGTCGGGAGCCGTCTTCGGGGCCTCTCTGGGCCGGCTTGGGGCCCTCTTGGGGCGCTTCGGGGCCGTCTTGGAGGCCATCTTGGGCGTCTTGGAGGCGTCTTGGGCTGTCTTGGGGCCCTCTTGGGGCCGTCTTGGGGGCCTCTTGGGCCGTCACTGAGCCATCTTGGAGACCTCTTGGGCGATCTTGGGGCGATCTTGGGGGTCTCTTGGGCCGTCTGGGGCCGTCGGAAAACCGAAAAGGCGCAACGCCAAAATCCTTCAACAACCAAAGGGAAATCAATGATTTTGCCTCGTGTGGCCTTCCTGGAGGACCTCTTGGAGGCCTCTTGGGCCGTCTTGGAGGCCTCTTGGGGGCCTCGTGGGCCGTCTTGGGCCATCTTCAGGCTATCTTAGGCCGTCTTGGGTACATCTTGGGCCGTCTTGGAGGCATCTTGGGGCCCTCTGAGCCGTCTTGGAGACGATCTTGGCCGTCTTGGAGGCATCTTGGCCGTCTTGGAGGCCATCTTGGGGCCGTCTGGGGCAGGACAACCGTTTGCAACCACCTCTTCCGGGTGGCCGGCAGGACGGGCCGAAGCCCCAGGGGGAGTTCTTCTGGAAACAGAACCAAAACCAAAAGCCATATCGTCTGGCACGCCAGGCACCCCTTTGCTAAAGCAGGGGGGGGCGGCGGATCGAATGGCTTTCGGCCCATCCCGCCGCCGTGTCTGGGTTGTGGGTTTGATGCCACTCGGATGGCTGATAAAGGGGTCTCGTGTGGGGCCTCCCGGGGGTGTCTTGGACGCAGGTTTGAGGCCTCTTGGAGCCCTCCTGGGGTGATTTGGGTGTTTGGGGGGGGGGGCCCTTTGGGGGCTCCCCAGGACCTCTTGGGGGCTTTTGGAGCAATTAGGGGGCGTTTGGAGGCCGAAGGCTCGAGATTTCCGTTCGGGGTCCCCCTCTTGGCCCCATCCCCGGGCCGTCCTAGGGCCTTCTTGGGCCGTTTGGGGTTTACTGTTGGCCGTTTGGGGGCCCTCTTTGGCAGTCTTAGGGCCCTCTTGGGGGCCTCTTGGGCCGTCTTGGACGCAGTGAAAACCCAAGCGGCGACTATGCTGAACAGGTACGTACGTGTTCCGAAGGGAGCGGGACGGTTTTTGTTTTTTGTCGGGGCTGTTTTTATGGGCATCTTGGAGGCCTCTTTGGCCGTCTTGGAAGCATTCGGCCGTCTGGAGACCATAGTAGGCATTTTGGAACGATCTTTCGGCGATTCGGGGCCAAAATGCAACCCGGGGAAGGCCGAACCCACCCCATGGTGAGTTCGGCCGGGGGTCGGCGTAGACGAGGGAGGGGGGTCAGATTCCGGTCTGGGGTCCTTGGGGGGGATTATGGGGGGAGGGATCTCACACGCCTGGAGACCTCGAGGGTTCGGCGGATTATTGTTTCGAACATGCCGTTCAACACAAGTACGTTGCCAAGACTCTGGGTCACGAACGAGTCGGTGGACATGGCAGAAGACCCTGACTTCCTTGCTGCCCGTCGTATTCTGATCGATGCTGGCTTCACGAAGGTGGAACTCATGGCCCCAGACGCTGGTTATGATTTGATACATCGTGACATCGGTCACGTAAGCATCTGGGACACTATCATTGCACGAGGTGGGTCCACACTTTCAGTTTGCACTGATCCTTCCTGTGAGCCCTGCTCTCGTCGCTCAAGCAAATTTGCGCAGCAGCTCATCAAGCACTACAGGATGTACCACGGTGAAACTTCTGTCGTGCATACCAGTTGGATGGGGCATTTGGAAGATGACGTCCTCGAGTACAACGGCTAGGCAATGGGCCAGCTCACCGCGGACACGCGCAGGAGCAATGATGTGAGTTGTTGTTGTCACGCTCTCCTGACGTCCAGGCTCCAAGCAAGCCTCTCCATTGCATTGTTTCCAAGAGTTGCGATCAATTTGATAGTTAAGTGTGTCATGCCACCGTACACGGCATACGACAGCCCATCGTTCATTGCACGAGTTTGCCTGCGTCAGTTCGGTTCGCGCGATGCTGCAGACGCCGCGGTGCGCAGGCATGATGATGGCGAGCTGTTGCGGTCACGTTCTGACCCTTTTACTCCAAAAAGGCCCCTTCCATGCGTGTTCGCCTGTTCCCCGCATTCATGGGAAATTCAGGAGTCATGGCACCGTCATTCGTACAACGAAAATCAGGTCTCCGAATACGTCGCTAATGATGTTTTGGAACGAGCATACCACCACACCGCAGGGGCTTCTGTGTATGGGTGGAAGACTTGTAAATTCCCGGGGTGCAGCAGGGTCGAGATTCAAAGCGGGCCACCTATGGATATGAACGGGTCCACACTCGCGCAAACAGACAAGTCTTATATTGGATCTGAGACGTCACGACGTCTCAACCCTCTGCGAGAGGCAAAGTGGCTTGAATCTTAGTGACCCCATCCGTCCACAAGGGCAGTGCTGGAAGGAAGGAGAGGCGGGAAGGTGTGCGAGAGAGGGGAGGGCGAGCGGGAGAGCTCGGCATAGAGAGGAAGATGCGCCAGCTGCGTCGAATGATGCAACCTGCGCACTCGGAGACGTGTGGATCGACAGACAAGCTAAGCAAAACCAGTTTCTTGCTCCATTGTGAAAGTCGTGATTAAGTCTCACCTTCACATTGGCATGAGCCTTGGCCTCACTCTTCACCCCAATATTCACCCAAGGTTTCACACCTCATCCTTCATGTCACTCTGGACCTCAATCTTCACCACAATCGCCACCTTGTTTTCCATTACAGTATATAACGAGACGACCACCCTTTGGGTGATAAGGAGGCTTCTGGAGGGGAAAAATATCAACTGACAACAGCTGTGATGGCGTTGATGATGACGATACTGGTGATGCGCCCTCGAGTTGACGGGAACGCGTTGTGACGATGTTGCGTCGCGATGCGGTCCCACCATCGATCCCGCTCGATCGACCTCACCGTCGAGACACCACCAGGGCACCATGAGGCCAAATAAATTCCACCACGATTGTGATGTGATGGTTGGACGGAGCCTTCGACAACGCCAGCCATAGTGAGTCAGTCTCGAATCGAAGAAAAATGCAAACTAGCAACACATGTTTTGTGAACGGGAAACGTGGAAACAATATTTCATACTACTTATAGGAAGAATACATATAAACATGGAATGGCAGAAGACGTATTTAACCTATAACATCAGTCGTATGGAACTACACGTTTTCATTGAAATGATTATGTTGTTTTGTCGCGCTTCTGCTTCAGAAGGCGTAAGTGAAGGCGCGACATGATTATCCCGAGGGGGCTCATCTTCTCGGCTTGAACACAATCACAAACACCGTAGGCGAAATATGTGGAGTTCGCTCGCTGTCATGCTTCATTGATTTGCGTTGCCGCAGTGCTTTCGAGTGGGCGACTTCTGCGAGAGCGGAATACATTCCGTAATTACCTAACAGCTTGTTCTGATAGGTTTCTAGTGTGCCGCAGAAGTCG
This sequence comes from Prorocentrum cordatum, assembly GCA_963575745.1. NCBI lineage: Eukaryota > Dinophyceae > Prorocentrales > Prorocentraceae > Prorocentrum > Prorocentrum cordatum. The sequence goes on from CAUYUJ010022559.1 coordinate 399,955, forward strand.
TTTTAAGCCAACAGTCACACATTTCGTGCTCTTCGATCTCCCAGAACTCCATTCCCGGGCCACATTCTGAATGCCCGGAGCCAACTGTAGGCCACTTCGTGCTTTCGACTCCCAGAACTCCAGGCCACTTCGTGCTCTTCGACTTCCCAGAACTCCATTCCCGGGCCACATTTTGAATGCCCGGAGCCAACTGTAGGCCACTTCGTGGTCTTCGATGCTTCCCTAGGTCTGTAACTCAATTCACGCGGATCACTTTTTGAATGCCCGTAGCCAACTGTAAGCCTCTTCGTGTCTTTTTCTTTCTTCTTGTTTTTCTTTTTCTTTCTCTTTTATTTCTTCTTTTTTTTTTTCTCTTTTTTATTTTTTCCATTTTTTTTTTCTTATTTTTCTCTTTTTTTTTTTTTTCGTTTTTTTATTTCTTTTTTTCTTATCTATCTTTTTTTCCTTCTTTTTTTTTCTTTTTTTTCTTTCTTTTTTTTTTTCTTTTCTTTCCTTTTCTCTTTTTTATTCTTTTAGATTATTTTTTCTTCGAGTTCCACAGAAACTCCATTCCGGGCCACATTTTGAATGCCCTGGAGCCAAACTCTAGGCACTTCGTTGCTTTTCGAGTTCCCACAACTCCATTCCCGGGCCACATTTTGAATGCCCGTAGCCAACTGTAGGCACTTCGTGCTCTTCGACTTCCCAGAACTCCCATTCCTGGGCCACATTTTCAGCAGGGGCAAGAGCACGACGAGGAGGAGGACGAGCAAGACCAGGAGGACGAGGACGAGCAGGAGCAGGACGAGGAGCAGGAGGAGCAGGAGAAGAAGGACGAGCAGGAGGAGGAGGAGGACGAGCAGGTGGAGGAGGACGACCAGGAGGAGGAGGACGACCAGGAAGAGGAGGAGGAGGAGGAGGGGAGGGGGAGGAGTACCAGGAGGAGGAGGAGGAGGAGGAGGAGGAGGAGGAGGAGGAGGAGGAGGAGGAGGAGGTGTGAGGAGGATGAAGAGGAGGAGGAGGAGGAGGAGGAGGAGGAGGAGGAGGAGGAGGAGGGGAGGAGGAGGAGGAGGAGTATGGGGGGGGGCGAGGACCAGGAGGAGGAGATCGAGGTCCCCAGGAGGTGGAGGAGGAGAGGTGGAGGAGGAGCAGGAGGAGGAGGAGGAGGAGGAGAGAACACCAGGAGGAGGAGGACGAGCAAGACGAGGAGGACGAGAACGAGGGCGACCAGGAAGAGGAGGAGGAGGAGGAGGAGGGGAGGGGGAGGACTACCAGGAGGAGGAGGAGGAGGAGGAGGAGGAGGAGGAAGAGGAGGAGGAGGACGAGGAGGAGGAGGAGGAGGAGGAGGACGAGGAGGAGGAGGGGGGGGGAGAGCACCAGGAGGAGGAGAACGAGGACCACCAGGAGGAGGAGGAGGAGGAGGAGGAGGATGAGGAGGAGGAGAGAGCACCAGGAGGAGGAGGACGAGCAAGACGAGGAGGACGAGAACGAGGACGAGCAGGAGGAAGAGGAGGAGGAGGAGGAGGAGGAGGAGGAGGAGCAGGAGAAAGAGGAGGAGGAGGAGGATAGCGTTGATAGCGTGTCTCCTTTTTAGACGAATCCGAATATTGATAGCAAAGTTTTGTTTTGACACACTTCCAGCGTTGATAGCAGTGTCTCGTTTGTACACGACTTCCATTATTGATAGCAGTGTCTCGTTTTGACACACTTCCAGCGTTGGTAGCAGTGTCTCCTTTTTACACGACTCCCAAAATTGATAGCAAAGTTTTGTTTGACACACTGCCAGCGTTGATAGCAGTGTCTCGTTTGATAGCTGTTATTGCAGCTACTGCCAATGCCACTACTACTGTTACTGCAGGTACTGTCGTTCCCACCAGTACGGACACGTCTTGGTTTTCCTATTTCGATTCGACAACTGGATTCTCATCTGAATCTCAAGGGGAATGCTCCCATATATGCTTCTACACATGCTGGAAGCATATCTGGAAACGAGACACTGCTATCAACAAACAAAAAATGAGGCCCGGGTATGGCGGGCAACGAAGAACACGAACGAGCCACCTCTGCGGATGGCGGCGGGGGGGGCGCCGCCGCCGCCGCCGTCGCCGCCGCCACCGCCGTCGTCGACGTCACCTTTTTTGTCGCTGCCTTTTCGTCGAGATGCTGTTCGACCCAGAGATGCTCCTACACATGGCTGTTAGGTTGCTTTGCCGGGATAATTTTGTTTATGTGTTGTTTCCGTAATTTCCCAATTATCATGGTTTTTCCTCTCCCATTTTCCATGGGATGTTTGGTATTCAGGAACGATCTGTGCCTGGAGGGGCGCAGCCTTGTTCATTTTGTTGGTTGACTTACGGTGCCTGGAGGTTTTGCGGGCGCGGTTCGGAGGTGGGTTTGGTGCTTTGTCGGGCCCAGTAGGTCGCGCGCTCTCGTGGAACTGAGCGGCGAACGACAGGATGGGAGAGAACCTCTGGGCCGACTTTCAGCAGCGAAGCCGCGTTGCTCGCATTAGTGGGTGGCACGCGCGCAGGTCGGGCCCGTCTGGGCGAGGCTCGCACACTAATCCCCGTAAAAATCCACGCAATACCACCGCTACCCACCGGACCGGCGGGCAGCCGACGCACCAGCCAGCCGGTGAGCTCGCGTGCGCCACGCCAGCTCGGGCAAGGAGCTCGGAGCGAGGTTGGGCGAGGATCCCGCGTGGCAGGAGCTGCAACGCCAGATCAGGACCAAGCAAGCGGTTGCGGCGCATGTTCAGAGAGCGGGAGACCCCGCAGCAGAGGCGTGGCATCAGCTTCTTCCCGCGGGCGCTGCAGGAGCCGAGCCTCTTCCGAGTCCAGGACCAAGCGAGGCCCTGCTGGGCCCAGAGGATGTGAACGAACACCAGAGGGGGCCAGGGATCCCGAGGGCCCCGAGTCTGGCGCGCACGCGTTCACCGCCCATAGCGGAGGAGGTTCCGCCTCCTCCCCCGAGCCCGTCGGATCTGTTTCCTTCCGCCCCCGCGCGAACCGAGACTCCGGGAGAGATTCGTGACCGAGGATTCGGCGGAGTGGCTCCTCTTCTCTTTACTCCCACTTCGCCGACCTCCCCTAGAGCCTCGGCCAGCGTGCCTGTCCAGCGTGGGTCGAGGCAGGCACGCGACGTTCCCTTGTCCATCCAGAGTCCGGGCAGGGCTGAGCCTGAGCCCTGTCACTGGGGAGCAGGTGATAGACGGCGAGGCTGAGTCCAAGTGACACATGATAGGAGTGGTGATGGAGCCCCCTCCTGGTCTGAAGCTGCCTCCCTCCTTCGTTCCTGCGCTTCCGCCACCCTCTCTCAGTGCTCGCTCTCACGCTCCCCGGAGTGGCTGAGGACCCCGCTGCGCCAGGCGGCGACAGATCGATTGAGGCCCGAGAGGAGGCGGGGCGAGCATTGCGACAGGTTGCCGAGATATAGCAGCGGCATGGGCCCAGTCGGCCCCCAGCGCCGAGGACCAGGTTAGCCCCTATCTGGAGCAAGGAGGAGGGTATCGAGGAGCCGGCAGCGGCAGCTCGACGGGACTGAACGCATGGCTGGGCGAGAGCGGACCCCGAAGGAGGAGTCAGGGCCCAGTGGTGCTTTGAGGAAGATTTCGGCGAGTCGCCCGGAGCTCTTCCCCCGCCCCCGCCGCCTGGATGCTTTGCCGCGGGTCGGAGATCCGAGGTTACGAAGGGCCGCCACTTTCCAGCGGAGCGGGCGAAGTCTGACGCGTCTGCCCTTGAGGAGTGGGAGTCCATGTCTGGTTTCGAGGCGGCGAGGATCCTTGCCCAGAAGGAGCCGGAAGCCGTGCGGAGAGTCGCTCCCGAGCGGATCATCACCTCTCGGATGGTGCGTCGGTGGTAGCCGGCGGAGGGCACCTCCGCTTCCCCTACTGCCAGGTCTCGACGGTGTCTGCACGGGTACCAGGTCTGGACATTGGCGCTGGAGCGCTCGAGGTCTGCCTTCCCGCTCCCCAGACAGGCTTTATCACGATGTTCCTGCAGATTGCCGTGGATCTGAGGATGAGAGCAGACGTCGCCGGCGTTAGGAATGCCTTCTGCTAGTCGGATAGCATCTCTCGGGCGGGAGGTGGGTTGTTTGTGGAGCCTCTGGGTGGGCCCATCGGTTCTTCCCCTGCGTTTGATCGAGCTATCTGTTAACGTGGACGGCCTTGACGATGCCTTGGCATCGCTCGGACGTGTGCATTTTTTCTCGGCGAGAACCATCGAGGTCCATCCTGGACCATCGAGCAACAAAAACACGCACGATACCGAAAACTGCACGGGAAATGGACGTCCGAGCGACGGCAAGATGCTTCTTTCGCGTTGCGTATGACGGTGGTCAAAGCAAATGTGAGTTGGGTTTTGTGACATCTCTTTTGGGACCGCGTTGACGTGTGCGCTGCGGCCGGAACACGGAAATTAGACATCCGTTTCTTCTGGAGGCTGAAGATTTTTCATTGCCTCCGAGAGGGCCTGGCTCCAGGAGAAGTTCGAGAGTTGGTTTAAGGTTGGAAAATATCGAGGCTGCCATTCGAGCTCAGTGGACCACGCGGGACGGCGACTGACCTTCTCAGATGTCAAGGCTGTTGTCGACATGGATACGTGTGTCATTGAGGAGGTTTCGCTTGTGAAAGTGGAGTCTGGGCGGATGGCTAATAAGAATATTCCCGTTTCCCAAGAAGGGCTTCGGGCTCTGAGGTTGCGAGCGCATTGGCCTTCAGGTGGGTCGCTCCCACTTTGTGGGACGTGACGCGCGCCAACAAGTCAGTGAGACACCTTCGAGCTACGGCCTCCCAGGGGTTCACGGCGTGGGCGCTCGACCCAGGAAGCATGGTTTTCGTGACCTGGTCGGGCGCTGGAGGAGTTGGGGCCAGTGCCACGATGGTTGCCTGGAACGGGTTGCCAGAAGATCCGGCTCAAGGAGCTTTGATAATTCTCGCCGCCGATTATCTGAGTATGCGGTATTGATTGTGTCTACCTTTTGGGTGGAGGAGTTGTATGCTGAGAAGCAAGATGGCTTCGATCGTTGCCGGGGGAACCCTCTTTCTCTCGGCGGCCGCTGCGGATGCTGAGTACGCATGGGAGCGCCGGGGCCCTTCATCACGGCGATTCGCACCCAATGCCATTTTGGCAGTGGGTGAAAAATTCAACTACACGCGGTGGATGCCATGGCGGTGTATGACACGATGATGAAGAAGGGGAACGCTTCGTCCATGGCCACGCGCACCGCTCTGGAGCTCGACATCATCTATGAGTGTTTAGCCAAGGCCAAGGGGGTGATATTCTGGGTTCCCACCCTGAGATATTAGTGGACGCCCTGGCGAAGGATAACTTAGGGAAGTCAAATGCAGCCCTCCCTTAAGTTATGGCCTAAGGCCGACTGTTCTTTGTTCCCGAGCCAGCCGAATATGAGACCTGACGGAAGACCCCGCTCGACGAAGGGCTTTCCGTGTCCAGACCCCAGGTCAGGTCAAGTGCTATGCCTTTGTCTCCTCGTGTTGTCGCTTCGTGTTTTTTTTTTTTCTCTCTCTCTCTCTCTCTCTTTCTCTCGTTTTTTTTCCTCTCTCTCTCTGTCTCTCTCTCTCTCTCTTTCTCTTTCTGTTTTCTCTTGCCTGCATAGGGCCGTCGTGCCTGATTGAAAGATTGTTATTCCCATCCGTCCGACTGGTTCAAGGGAGTCAAGCCTATTAGAAAGTTTGACGAGTGTGGAAATCCATTTTGTATCGTGTGTTTTGGGTGCCTCATATAGGTCTGGCATTGCACTGTGATGTAGTGTAGCTAGTGAAGCTGTGTGCACGGGCGGGAAGTGCAGAGATATGTGACTGCTCTCATTGTGGTTCTAAATCTGAGAACCTCTTTTCCATCGGTCTTGCTGCCACATTCAGATACCAAGGAGTACGTTTCCAAGTCAAGGACCCGATCATCCGGACACGGCCCCTTCACACGCTATATGTTTCGCCCATGGTAGATCTAACGTGAGCGCGTGAGAGAAGCGCGCAATGGTTCTATTACATGCACTTGTATGTAAGCATGCATGCATGCATGCATGTATGTAACACCATGCCCACGATAATAATGTACCCCCCTTAAGTCGTTAGAGTTTTTTTATCGTCAACCAATAAGAGTTTGGTCGGGGGCGCGGGGGCGCGGAGGCCGAACTTCATTATCACTGGGAAAGTTCGCCATCGAGGTTACTTCCTTCTCATGCTTCTCGTGCTCTTCCTCCTTCTCATCATTCTCATCTTTATTTTCTTCTTTCTGTATCTCTCTCTTTCTATTTCTTTTTCTTCACATGAGCTACCCTACACGAGCAGATGAAAACTTTAATTTTCATTAAGCGTTTACATATTAAATATAATAAGTTTTGAACTTTGGATTTTTGCTTCTGCCTTTTCCTCTGCTTCCCCTGCTCTTCCTCCTTCTCATCCTTCTGCTCTTTCTTTTCTTCTTTCTTTATCTCTCTCTCTCTCTTTCTATTTCTTTTTCTTCTTGTCTCCCTGCCCCCTGAACTTGTTTATCGCTGTGGTTGATTACCCTGGGGGAACTAGGCAGAGCGAGCAGATGGAAACCTTAATTTCCATTAAGCGCTTACGAATTAAATCTACTAAGTTTTGAACTTTGGATTCTCGCTTCTTCCTTCTCCGCTCCTCTCTCCTCCTCCTGCTCCCCCTGCTCTTCTCCTTTTCCTTTTATATATGCATGTTCTTTGGATGTCCTTCTCTCTCTGGCAGCTTGATATCTCTTTATGATGGCTCTGGCGGGCAACTTTTATTATCCCCCCGAAAACCCCGAACTTTATTATCCCTTTGGGTTTATTATCGGGGGCATGGGGTTATGTAGGATTGTTTGTCTGTATGTACGCAAGTACGCTCACAGATGGTCACCACCGTTCGGATAATCGTCGCCGTGATGGACATTGCCGCCGTGATCATCCTACTAGACAGGCAGAGCGCTGAGCGTTTCGGAAATATCCGCCCGTTCCCCCTCAAGCGATGCCGCTTGCCGCTCTAGACTTCGCGGTCGCGGCTGCTGGCTGCTTGAGCCTTGCAGGCGCGCAGTTGGTTGTGCCCGGCCTGAACGGGCTCATTCCGAAATTGCTGCCAGAGCTTGAGTCACGAGGTGCTCCTGTCCTCGATGTCGTTCAGGAGCCTGGCTCCAGCGGCTTCGTATTCTTGCAGCGTTACCCCCTCGAGGGCGCCGAGGTGTTGTACCACACAGAGGTGCTCGTGTGCGATCGGAGCGGGTTTTCCGTGGCGGACCAGGGCTTCCTCGACGAGACCATCGCCGGGATGCGGCACTTCGCCCCGCTGAACGAGAGTTGGTGGGAGGGGAAGACAGCACAGTGCACGGAGCTAGGTTACGGGGGCGCTTCCTGCTCCTCCCAGTGCTGCGGCGTCGGCCACGCGGCCATGCCACTGAACAAGCGCCAGGCAGTCATCGGCAACGCCGACCTCACGAAGAAGGCCCTGTTCGTCTACGGCAGCGCCGCGTTCGATGGAGAGGCAGCTTTCCGGCACGCCTGTGGGCACAAGTGTTGGTCCAACTGGGCCGGGACAGACTACAATCCGCTCAGCAACAATTGCAACACCTTCACCTCGACGGTGCTTCGTAGGAGCGAAAAGCAACACCAGCATCGTTTGTAGGGGCGAGGAGGCCCACGAAGCCTCCCCGATATGGAGCTTGGAAGTGCAACAGGCAGGATGCCGAACCACGAGGGACCTCCCTTGCTCATTGACTCAATGACGACGGTGATTCTGCTGTCGTGCTCCCGTTCGGAGCAGGGTGAGGTGAGACAACGGCGGTTCAAAATCGGTCTCCGGACTCCCCCCCGTTCAAACGCACCGGTTTTCCGAGTTGCGCCCAGCCGTGGCGACGAGGGGCGAGGGGCCCCCCCAGAGGCCAGCCACCGTTGTCTCAACTCGCCCTCCCCGCACCCTTCGTGCTAGGTGCTCTCGTGCGTCTACGGCCTGAGCCAGAAGAAGCCCCACCTCGGCGTGAGCGACCTCGTCACGGTGCACTGCAGCTGCTCGGGCGGCAGAGTCGCTGCCGTGGAGCACCGCGGCCTGCTCGTGTAGGGAGCAGCGGCCGCCGCGCCGCCCGAGGCGAAGGCCTCTGGGCACCTCTCGGCGCGGGACCGGGTGGGGGGGAGGCGGGGCTTAAGAGACGGGGGTCTATGCAAACGGGGGTCAGTCAGAGCGCGGGATCTTGCAGGATCCTGCAGAGCCAGGGGCGCACTGACCAGCAGGATACTACAGGATCTTGCGGGACCTTGCAAGGCCTGACTGACCTGGGTCTGGATTGCCCCGGGTCAGTAGATCCCCGGGATCCGAACCCTACATTCGCCGATCAACGATTCCGGCAGCTCGATGGGCGGTGGTTAGGGTTCGTGATTCGTCGAGCACGTAGAGAACTCCGAGCACTGCCCCTGCGTCCCATCGATTTAGAGAATTCGACGGTTGGCGGGGGTAGTGTTCGGATGTCGCCACCTACTTTCAGCGTGGGGGCGGAGGCTGGGGGAGGCCCGGGGGGGGGAAAGCAGCAGCAGCAGCAGAAGACCAACACGGAAGCGCCAACACGAGTTTGGGCGCGTGGATGCGCGTCGGGCCCCGTGTACATGCGAGCTCGACGCTCCGCGTCTTCCAGATCGGGCGGTATTCGCTGCATCTCAGCTGCCCTGACACGCCCGTGTTGAAACGCAACACGTGCCGTGCTCAGCACGTCCGTGCCAACACGCTGCGTGCTGGCCGGGCACGTGCTGGTCCACGTGCTGGCGAACGCAATCGCGTCTGGCCTGCGGCTCCAGTCTGCGTGTTGATCTCCGCTTCAGCACGCTGCATGTTGCACGCCGTGTACCGGGGCAGCCGAGAGGTGCACACTCAGGGAAGCAGGCAATGACATGGACTTAACAACTCGGAGGACCGTGCGGATTTCTCGGATCGGCGTTGGACTCCCTCCTTGGCGCGCGGAGCGTGCCAGGGGCGGCGCCGGAGGCGCCGCCAGGGGGCCCCAGCGCCGATCCGAGAAGTCCGCGAGGACCTCCGAGTTTTCATGTTTACGTCATTGCTTGTTCCCCTCATGTTTCGGGCGCCCGCTCACAGGAGTGCTGGTGGAGACCACGGCAGCTGGCCTACCTGCGGGGGGGGGGTCGGGCGCCACGGCTGGATGCGGCTCGAAGCACTTTTGCGCGTGGACCCCGGGCGGGGTCTGGTCCGGGCACCGATTTGGAGCTGCCGCTGCCTCCACTCGCCCTCTCCCTCAGAGGAAGCACCAGCAGCAGAGGAGGGAGGCTGGAGCCGGCCGAGGGGCCGAGGTGGCCCAGCATCGGCTCCAGCCCTCGGAGCGGGGAGACCAGGAGGGCCCCTCGTCGCCGCGGCTGGACGCGGTTCGAGGAACCGGTCAGCTTCGACCCCTATGAGGGGCATGGGCATGATCTTGCCAGGATTTGCCCTCGCCCCCGCCCTCTGCTGACAGACTTCCTCGGGGCTTCTCCAGCTCAGAGCCCCCGGCCGCCTTCAACACTCGGGGGTCCCTAAACGGGGTGGTGACCACACCGTGCAGTGAGTCGGTTGGTGTTCTGGGTCACCGCACGGTTTTGGACCTCTCGGGCGACTGGGGCATCCGAGGTCCCAAAACCGTGCGTGAACGGACCGTGCGTTGAGGTCTTGGGGGATTCCGAGGTCACCGCACGGTCCGTCACCGCACCGTTTCGGGACTCCAAAAAGCAAGGAGTGCCACAGGGATCGGCAGGCGGAGGCCAGTCGGACGCGGCACCGCAGCAGTCTGCGCGCCATCTCGCTCCGAAGGCCCCAGGCCCCGAGGGCCAAGGCGGGTGTGGTCTTGCTCCGGCCGCCGCTCGACTCGGCGAAGGGAGGCCCAGGCCCGAGTCGAGAGGGCGGGAGGGAGGAGCACGCCCAGCGCACAGGAGCGCCCAGCACACAGCAGCGCGGAGCAGGAGGCGGAAGAGGGCGGAGGCAGGAGGCGGAGGAGGAGGAGGAGGAGGAGGAGGAGGAGGAGGAGGAGGAGGACGAGGAGAAGGTCGAGGACGCGGTCGAGGGCGAGGCCCAGGACGAGGAGGATGACAAGGAGGGGGAAGAGGAGGAGGAAGAGGAGCTGGAGGAGGAGGAGGAGGAGGAGGAGGAGGAGGAGGAGGAGGAGGGAGGAAATCTAGGAAGAGGACCAGGAGGAGGAGGAGGAGGAGCAGGTCCGGGACGAGAAGGGAGGAGAGCGGTAGTGTGACAGTTCTGCTTGCTGCAGCGTCTGGCGTACCGCTCTCGGACCACCAGACCAGCACAGACACCGAGGAGACATAACGCTTTGCGCTGAAAATATGGCACTGGTTATCCTCCCGTCACCGCCTTCCGCCTTGCAATTACTTGTCCTCATCATCTCTCGTTTCTCCCCATGTCTCCTCCTCCCTCTCCTAGTTCGCCCTGCCCCTTCTCATCCTTCCCCTTTTAATCGCTCCTCCACCTCCTCCGCCCTGATCCTTCTCGTTTTCCTTGTCTCCATCCCCATCCTCCTTGCGAGCCCTCCTCCTTCCGCCTCCTCTCTCCTCCCCTCTCTCAGCGCCCTCTTCTCCCTGTTCGGCAATCTCTTTGCATACACACACTATCGGAAGTCCGCATGGCGGATTCCTTGGATCGGCGCTGGACCCCTCTCACTGGCGCAAGGAGCGCGCCAGGGGCGGCGCCAGAGGCGCCGCCAGGGGGGGCCCAGCGCCAGTCCAAGAAGTCCGCGCGGAGCTGCGACATTTTGTTGTGTATGCTGTTTTTGTTCTTCTGCGAGAATGAGAACACATCTCAGCACGTCCTCCTACTCCTCCCGCATCCTCCGATGGGGGTGCAGCCGCGGCGCTGCCCGGTGGCTGCCCCGACCTGTCGAGCTCGACGGGCCCCCCCCACTCGCCCGCCGTGGATCAGACGCATCACCCAGATCTGAAACAGGAACATATACAGTACCGGTGGCCGGCTGTTTTTCAATCCCCGGACTTTTCAAGGGTCGGGGGCGACGCCGGGGTGGTGTGGTGCATACATGCGTTTCCGCTTCCTGGAGAAGCACCGAAACATGTGTACACCAGGATCCCGTATACACCAGGATCCGCTTTCCTATGCCAATTGCAGTGCAGGCCGGAAAACGCGTCGGTGCATAGAGTTCGCTGCCCTACAATAGTCGCTCTTTGGCTCTTCTGACAGCATCGCGTCCTCGGGGCGTTTTTTTTTTTTTGTCTGATAATTTCGGCCCATAGGGTGCCTCGTCGGGCCTCTGAGCGAGCAAATATTGTTTTTTTCTTTGCGAGCACCGGGCATCGTTCGTGCTAGCCCCCCAGATGGTAACGCCTTGAAGCTGGTCTTAGGCGTGGATCTATGAAGCTTGTATAGGACTCTGTTGGGACCCCCATGCAATTCATACGGATCCTGACGGGATTCCCGAGAGCCATCCATTAAAATGCGAGGAGGAGGGGGGAGGAGGAGGAGGAGGAGGAGGAGGAGGAGGAGGGAGGAGGAGGAGAAGGAGGAGGAGGAGGAGGAGGAGGAGGAGGAGAAAGAGCAAGATGAGGAGGAGGAGAAGGAGGAGGAAGAAGAGGGGGAACGTGGAGGAGGAGAAGTGAGGAGGAGGAGGAGGAGGTGGAGGAGGAGGAGGATGGGAGGAGGTGAGGAGGAGGACGACGACGACGAGGACGACTGCCGACTTGGCCTGGAAGCTGCCGAAGGATGCACAGGTGGTGCACACAGGCATTGAGTTGCTCTGGGGTAAGCTGGTGTCGCTCCTGCAGCAGCTAATGGTGCATGCAGGCGAGGTGGTGCGCAGGCACTGTGGTGTACATAAGCGCTCTTGTGCACGCAGGCATTGTGTTGTATCTTGACGCTGAGGTGCACACGGCTGCGGTGATGTGCGCAGGCGCCGTTTCGCACAAAAGCGATTTGGTGTACGCTGTGGTGTACCCAGGCGCTATTGCGCACACAGCTGCTGCGGCGTACGGATGCACTGTGGTGTACACAGGTGGTGACGTGGTGCTGTGGTGCACGCGGCTGCTAGGGTGCACAGATGCACTATTCTAGGCCGCGCGAGGCGAAAGTTCTTCTGTCCCAGCGCTTTATTTTGCTTTGGGCCATACGAACTGATGTGACTGCTGATGTTCCCTCCCTCCCCACCTCTCTTTCCGCCGCAGCCGGACTTGACGCAGCAGCGCTTTCGGTCCCAGCCCCGGTTGCGGCGACGCCAGGGGCAGGACGATGACGACGCCGACTTTTTGTGCCGAGGGGGCTGCGCCGCCTCTCCCGCAGTCTGCGGGCAGTGCAAAGGGCCGAGCCACGCGCAAACGGCGCGTGCTCAGATCCCTCCGCTCTTCCTCTTGTTGAATGCCAGCGCTATCGCGCTGGTGCCTCGCTGCAGGCCCTTCGCGATCCTCGAGAGGTTCTGCTTCCCCATCTGGCCAGGGGTCTCCTCGCAGACCTGCACGAGCTTCCGCATGCTCTCTCTCTCGCGATGCAGCCACACTTCTTGCAGTAGTGCAGGCCGAGCTCCTCCACGTGCAGCACAACGTGGCTCTCGTGGACCTCCTGATTCGCGATCCTCGGCCTGCTCCTCAGCGAGCCATGGACAGCGCCCGCCTTCTGCACGGCGATGCACTCGCCAGCCAGCCACGCGTCCGCTGAGGACATCAGTGCGCGGGACCCGCACCTCAGGCACCTGTAGTGCTTGTCGCCCACGTCGTTGGAGACGTTGTGCTTGGTGTTCTCCAGCAGCACGGCACGCCTGCGCGCCTTGACGTGGGCCTCCTGCCTGATCTTCAAGCTCGGGACCTGCGACGGCTCCGCCTCTATGGAAGCCATGAGCGTCAGGTAAGCGCGCTCCCTTATGAGCTCCGCGACGCCCTCCGCGAAACCCACCGACCTCGCCTGTGCGCGCGGCACCTGCACCAACTCCGCGATGCCGTCCACGAAGTTGTCCGCCAGGACGTTCCCGAGCCAGTCGATCGGGTTGGCCTCTGCGTCCAGCGCCTCCTGGGCCGACATGTGGCTCTCCACCTTGATTATCTCGACCTGCTTGCCGATGATGCCCTGCTTGACCTCCTTCCAAAGGTCGACGTGCGTCTTGGGCATCCTTCCTCCTCGAAGCTTGTCCATGCCCCTGACCACGTATGACGAGTCGGCGGTGCACCTGATTTTGCCGTAGTGCCCGCCAGCTGCGATGATCACGTCCTTCAGCGCCATCAGCTCTCCGCGGTTGACGCTCTGCCTCCAACCAGCGAGAGCGCCTCGGCTGCCCGCGACCACCTTCGCCACGGTTGGGTCCACGCTGTCGAAGACCACCCAGCCCCAAGATATCCTCCTCAGCCTTGGGTCCTGCGAGTACTCTCCGCCTGACGCATCACCAGCCGCGATGAGCCAACCGTCCGTCATGCTTTCCGCGCTGCTGGACAGGACCTGCAGGTCACCGAAGCACTCGATCAGCTCCGCACCAGGCTCGGGCGGGCCGTTGACCGACGTCCAGCCCGCTGGCAGCAAGCCCCGCAGCCACAGGCACGGTTGGTTCTCTACTTCCGTGGACGCCCTCGCCACGAGGTGCTGCGACTTCTCGATGTCCTCGATGGTCTCGTTGCACCTGCACTCCCACATGCGGTGCTTCCACGTCTCAGGCTCCTCACCGCACCTGGGGCACATGACGTCCTCGATCTCGATGCCGAGGTCCGCCACGCGCTGCCTCGGCCACACACCTCCAGTCATGATCGCAAGGTAAGCGCCCACTTTGTCGTACTGGCCCTTCCTGCGAAGCTCGCCGATCTTCCTCTTCGCAGAGCAGAGGTCAGCTCCTCCTTCCAGGCCGCCGCCTGCAAAATGCTGCGCGGCCCTCTCCAACTGCTTCACCTCGATCGTGCTCTTGATCGCCGCCTTCAGGTCGCTGAGGTCCACGTCGTCGTCCAGCGCGTGCTCGTCGTCGCCGCCGAAGACCTCGCCCTCCTTCGAGACCCAGTGCCATGGTCCCAGGGGCTGCCACTCCAGGTCTAACAGCGTGACCACCATGGCGCGCGTGATGCCCGTTACTCCTCGTCACCTGTGCTGCGGCATCTTCTTCAGCATGGCCGAGACGATACGAGGCCATACGATGCACACCTTCTTCCTCCTCTGCGGGTCGCTGACGATGTGCATCCACGAGTCCAGCAGCGCGAAGACCGTGCCGAACGCTGGGTCGCCTACGCCGGTCTCCAACTGCAGCAGCGTCGTGAGGCAGCGGCTTCGCAAGCGTGGGGCTACCACCGAGGCCAGCCTCCTCCTCCACTTGGTAACTGTGCTGGGAGCCACGCCGAAAACCTTGCATGCGTAGGCTGCTCGGGGCAGCGCTCCTCGCTGGACGACCTGCCTCGCGCCGCCTCTGGCCCTTCGTCCACTTCTCGCCATCTTCAACGCCTTGGCCACCTGTCGGTCGGCATGGGCTGCTCGCTTCGCGTGCTTCCCCTTGCCTCCTCCGATGCTGTGGCCCCTGTCTATGCCTAGGTCTGGCGCCTGGCCCTTCACCTTGACCACGATGTTGCGGCTCCTCAGCCTGAGCGCAACCTCCTTAACCACGTCCATGTCGTTGCCGATCAGGGTGGACTTGCTCGAAAGGGTGAGCTTGGCCTTCCTGGCCCCCGCGGCGAAGTCCACTCCGGCGCCCGTGGGCTGCTTGATCACTTCGCGCCTGGGCCCCTCCATCCTGGTGGTGACGTCGTCCACCCACGAGCGGACGTATACCTGCTGGTACTTCGCGCGGGCCTGCTCCAGCGTGGCGTAGAGCGCCACTCTGCCGAAGTCGATGCCCCGCCTGGCGCCCGCGCAGCTCGACCTGTCGGGCGAGATCGGCTCCGCGTACGCCGTCCGCTCGCGCACCAGCCTCGTGCTCAGATGGCTCAGCATCTCCAGGTGCAAAGTGCGAGCTGGGAGGCCGAGGCGGAGCCCCTCCTCCAGGATGAGGAGGGGCTCCAAAGTGTCGTAGAACTCCGTTAGGTCCCACAACGCCGCCACCGTGAATACCTTCATGGGTGCCCACTCCAGCACCTCGTCGGCGAAGGAGCGGACGAGGGCCTCCTTCAGGGCGCTGTTGCCCGCGATCGCGGCGTCCCACTTCCCTGCCATGTGCGACGCCCACTCGTTAGTGTACTGGCTCCTGATCTTGGACCAGATCTTCATCACCTCTGACAGCAACCCGATGGCGCGGTCGCCTCCCGCGTCTTTCCGCAGCAGACTGACCAGCGTGACCATGAGCTGCCACGGCCAGGCCCCCGCTTGCTCGACCTGGATGAGGACGTTGAACAGCTCGACCCTGGCGCTGAGGGGAAGCCACTTGTAGGCGAGGGCCCCCATATGCTCGACGCCCTTCGCCTTGCTCTTGCCCATGCTATGGATCGCGCTGTTGAGGCTCTCCAAAGTGATGGGAGCCCAATCCTCCTCCAAGGCCGCTGCCCTGGTGGCCTCCAACTTGTCCAGCACGGCGGCCCGAGCGAAGCTACTGGTCCATTTCTTCCTCCACTGCGCGCCCTTGGCGTCCATGTACTCGACCATGTTGGAGGCCGTCCAGTCATTGGTCCTAACCTCGTTGTCGCACCTGGGCGTGTCCCGCGTGCGTCGGTGAAGCTTACCACTGCCCACCGCCTCCTGCTCCTGCACCCAGTTGGTGTACGCGATGAGCGCCTCGTTCACCTCCGCGCGCTTGCCTTTCCTGGCTGTGGCGAGCGCCGCCACGCCGAGAGCCTGGAGCTGCTCGGTGTCCAAGCTGCGCACCTCGGCCAGGGTGGTGCGCCACTTCCTCTTCTGCTTGCTCGTCATCTTAACAACGCCCCCGCTCGGCATGGAACTACTCATCTCTCTGATGCGGCCCCGCAGGTGTTGACTACGCTTGCACTGGTCATGGCAGCGCTGCAGCTCGACCAAGTAAGAAGCCAAGGCCCCCCACCACGTGATGGAGCTGTCTGCATCGCTGGCCACGTTGTCACTCATCCGCTTGACTCTCGTGGTGAAGCTCACTGCCTCACCCCTCCCTGCGTACTTGCGCCTCTCAGTGGGCTCGATCTTCAGCATGCCCAAGTAGTACTGCTCTGTCGCCTGCACCCACGCTCCGAACTGCGCGCCCAGCTCCGTGGCGCCGAAAGGATCGAACTGGTACGCTGCCGAGTCCGCGATGTAGCTGGGTGGCGTACGCCAGGCACGACGGTCCTCCCTGTAAGCTTGACCGATCTTGAGCTGCCAGATCTCGTCCCACTGGGCCTCAGAGATGTCGAACACCTCGTCTGCACTGTGCTTGGTCTCCCTCTCGACCCTGTTCTCGCCGTAGTCGCTGACCTCGTCGTCTTCCTCGCTGGACCTCGTAGCCGCCGAACAGATCCTCCATCTCCTGGTCGACCCACCTGCGCTCGACTGGGACGTCCGAGCAGCGGACGGCCGCGAAGTTCTCAACCTCCACTGCGTTCTCCTCTGCACACGCCATCCCCTCGTTGATGCCCCTCTGCGTCCTTCTCCTTCTGCCTGCTCCTCTTGCTGTTGGGATCGGCCCGCCTCCTCGGCACGCCAGGCAGGGGCAGTGGCTTGGGGGGGGGGAACATCCTCCGGAGCGCCGGCTCGGTCTCCCCCCGAATGTGGATCCTAACCCCGTAGTGGTCGCTTGGGTCCACTTGGTCGCTGACCACTCTCGCGATCATGCGCTGGAACGACTCATGAGCAGATCGCGTAGTCGAGCATCTTCGCTGTACTCCGAGTACATGTGTACTGCACGTCCTCTGGTGTGCGCACGACTCCGCCGAGCACCTTGAGCCAGCCCGCCTGCTTGATCTCGTCCGGCTCCGCGTTCCAGTCTCCGACCGCCACCCATGGCCCGTCGTGACCACGTACTAGCGCTGCTAGCCTCGCCATCTTCATCTGGTTCTCGCCCTTCGCACCGAGCGACGATGTGAGGTAGATGCCGACCACGAGGACTGAGTGTCCCTTCCACCGCCACGTGATCGCCACCATGTCCTGGAAATCGATAGGCCCTGGTGTCCAATCGGCATCGAGTAGACGGAGCCCGACCGCCTGCTCCTTCTTCGCCGCGAGGTGCCGCAGCGACTGCACCGACAGGTGCGCCTTCGCCGCCATCCCGATGCCGCCTGCCTGTCCCGCTCGGTTACTCCTTCGGGAAGGCGTCGCTATCGCCTTCCAGCCCTTGCCGTCTAGGTGGCCCAGGATCTCGTTTATCCCGTCTGCCCCGACGTGCGTTTCAGGGAAGATGAAGATGTCGTCCGTACTGTTGCTGATGCGCTTCCTCAGCCTCGGGCCCCACGTCGAGAGATTGTGCATGTAGATGCTGTGGCTAAATCCTTGGCTTGGCGCCACCGACCTTGGAGCGCCCCCGTGCTGCAGCAACTGCCTCAGCCAAGGCCCTCTTCTCGGCAACCTCCTTGTTGTTCAACTCTTGCGCGGCTGGCGCCGCTGACGATGCTGCTGCACCTCCGCTGGCGGCTGCAGGCGCCGCTGGTGGGGTCTCTGCGCCGTCTGCTGCGCTGGGTCCCACACACTCCTCGTCATCGACCTTCCTCTTCTTCTGGAGGCGCGCCATGAACTCCTGCTGGTCCTTCTGCTGCTGCCTGAGCTTCTCGGCCGCAGCTGCGAAGGCAGCACGGGCTGCGTCCTTCGCCGCGCTGACGAAGGCGAGCTTGCGCTTCTCGATCTCCCTCTTGTCTGACTCGCTGATGTCGCCGCTGCACTCGAAGAGGTTGCCCATGTCCACCTCGACCTCCTCGTCCGCGAAGAGAGCGCCGATGGGGAGGACGTTGGCCTTGCCACGCCCAGCGTCGGCGGCTGCAGCTCCGCCGAGAGGATGTCGCTGAAGTTCCGCTTTGACTTCGTCTTCTGCTGCGGCCACCTCCGCGCTGCGAGTAGCCAGATCTGCTTCTGCTTGCCGTAGCTCATCTCGGAGACGCTCCCGCCGCCGAAAGGCCTTAGTCTGCGCCGTCTGGGCCTTCTGAACACGGTCCTCAGCGGCCCGTAGCGCGGCACGAGACCCTGGGGCGTGCTGAGTTGTTGCTGCTGGTGTGGGGGCCGCTTCCGCCAGCAGCGCGTCGAGCCTCTCCTTCTGCTTGCCCTCCGTCTTGGCCGCCGCTGCTTCGAGTAGTTGCTGGAGGGACAGCTCAGCCAGCGGTTGCTGCCCGCCAGCAGCACGGGCCCCGAAGCTCTTGGCCTTGCCCTTCTCGGTGCCTGCGCCTGCGCTGAGACTTAGCCAGCACCCTCCGTCGCGATCCCAACCTCCAGAAGATGGTCCCGCTCCTTCAGGTGGCTCCGCCCCCCAGCTGCATGATCCGCACTTGCACGTGTAGTTCTCTGCTTCCAATCGATCTGCGAGCAGCCACTTGCAGCACTCCTGGCAATAGACCTTGCGACCTCGCTGCTGCTGTTGATGGCCTCCACTGCGACGCCACTGCTCACGCCAGGGCCACACTGCGCGCCATGGCTGTCGCATGAAGGTGCCGCCGAGAGCCCCACCGCTGTCCCCACGAGGAGCAGGAAGCGGAGCCATGGAGCGGCCGAGATATGAAGCTCACTCGCGCGGGCGCGCGAGCGGCGGGAAAACAACTGGGTCCTCGCTAGCCCTGGACCAAGGGTATCCGTGCTCTCGCACGGGGCGAACATCATCTTGAGCCAAAATGGCTACGGAACGATGACGACGCCGACGACGACGACGACGACGTTGACGACGACGACGACGATAACGACGACGACGGCGACGACAACGAGGAAGTCGAGGGCGAGGACGAGGACGACGACGATGACGACGACGTCGTTGTTCTAAGTATTCGGCTCTTCGAAACGGTCGCCGGAATCGTCAGAGACGGTGCTCCTCCTCCTCCTCCTCCTCCTCCTCCTCCTCCTCCTCCTCCTCCTCCTACTTAACGTCATCCTGCAAGTTCCACTCTTCGCGCCCACGCCAATGAGACCTGCAAGCCGAGACCGGATCGGGAAACTCTCTGTGGGCCGGGCGAGCCAGACCAATCGGACAAACCAGACGAGCCAGTGGAGCAACCGCGCCAGACCAACCCGGACAATTATGCAGACCAACCAGACCAGACCAGACCAACCAGACCAGCCAGACCCTAGACCAACCAGACCAGCCAGACCAACCAACCACCACAGACCAGCCTGACCAGCCGATAAGGCCAGGCAGACCAGACCAGACCAACCAGACCAGCTAGACCAACCAGACCAGCCAGACCAGACCAGACTAGCCAGACCAGCCAGTTCAGCCAGACCAACCAACCAGACAAGCCAGACCAACCGAACCAGCCAGACCAATCGACCAGACTCACCAGACCAGACCAGCCAGATCAACCAGACCAACCAGACCAACCAGACCAGCCAGGTCAACCAGACCAACTAGACCAACCAGACCAGCCAGACCGATCAGACCAGCCAGACAAGATGCAAACAAAAATTGCAATGCTGAACAATTGCAATACAATCGAATCGCCCGAATCCACCGAAGCTCAAACCAGCCAGACCAGGCCAGCCAGACCAGATGCAGCAACAACTGCAATGCAAACAAAAACTGCAATGCAAAAAATGCCAATGCAAAAAAACACATCGCCCGAATCCTAAGCTAAAGCTTCAAGACGAAGCTCAAACCAGCCAGACCAGACCAGCCAGACCAGATGTAAAAGAAACTGTAATGCAACAGCATGCAATGCAAAAGCAATCGCCCGAGCTCTAAGCTAAGGTTCCATGACCAAGCTCAAACCAGCCAGACCAAACCAGCCAGACCAGATGCAAAAGAAACTGCAATTAAACAAATCGCCCGAATCATAAGCTAAGCTAGGGCTTCAGGACGAAGCTCAAACCAGCCAGACCAGACCAGCCAGACCAGATGCTGACAAAAGTGCAATTCAAAAAATGCATTGCAAAAACAATGCTTAAGCCAAGGCTTCAGGACGAAGCTCAAACTGACCAGACCCGCCAAACCAGATGAAGAAACCACTGCAACGCAACAAAAACTGCAATGCTAAACAAAACTGCAATGCAAGAAAGAAATCGCCCGAATCCTAAGCTAAAGCTTCAAGACGAGGCTCAAGCCAACCAGACCAGAGCCAGACCAGATGCAAACAACAACTGCAATTCAAACAAAAACTGCAATGCAAACAACTGCAATGCAAACAACAACTATGTTTCGGTGGTCGTCGTGGTTGGCGCTGCCTCCCTGGCCCTCCCTGAACCACTCTCGCCCGAATCCTAAGCTAAGGCTTCAGGACGAAGCTCAAACCGGACCAACCAGACCAGCCAGACCAGATACAAAACACATGCAATGCAACGAAAATTGCAATGCAAGAAAAAACTGTGTGTTCGGTGGTCGTCGTGGTTGGCGCTGCCGCCCTGAACCTCCCCTAAACCACTCTCGCCCGAATCCTAAGCTACGCATCCAGGACTAAGCTCAAGCTCAAGCTTATTTATAAGGCTGAAGCTTCAATATCATGCCTAAGGCTGAAGCTTCAAGCTTGCTCTTTTTGGAAGTTTGGCGTCCCGCCGTGCGCTACAACGGCTAAGAACTTTACAGTGTACACAGGGGCTGTGGTGCACGCAGGCGTTGTCGTGTACGCAAGGATTTTGTGCACACATGCGGTTCACTCGTCGGTGCTCCGGGCGCGCTTTGGGGGGTACACGCCACGGCCGCCGTCCCCGCCCCCCCCCCTGCCCCATAACACGAGTCACCCCCAAAGGAAAAGATAACGATATCTCAAACAACGATTTGCGGACTCGGGATGAACAGCCGGTCCCCGGTAACGGGTCTAGATCCTCGGCGTCCACGTTGTGAACAAAATTCCCGACGTCGGGGGCTTGGGGCTGCCACCGCCACCAAGCGAAGGGCTCGCTCCCCCTCGAGGGAAGATCCCCCTCCGGGTCTCGGCGGCGGTGGTGGCACTATTCAGGCACCAGCCGCAGACCCCGAGATGGCTCCAATTCGGGGGCGTCCAAGCGGGGGTTGGACCTGTGTGTGTGTGTGTGGGTGCCACGTCCAGGGCCATGACAGATCGCCTCTCCTCGTCGCCTTCCCCCGCGCGCTTCCCCTCGCCCCCGCCTCCCTTTCGTTCGTTCCTGAGGCGGGCGTCGGTGCCGACCCGCCTCCAGCAGCAAAACTCAGAGGGAGAAGAGGACGCGGGAGCCGAACGGGACGAGGACGCCCTCGTGGAGCACGCTGAGGGGGAGGACGGCCCGCCAGCGATGCTGGCGGGCATTATCGCCCTCCCCCCGCATCCCCACGCGCGCCCCGGGCCGCCGCCAGCACGCCAGCAGCCGCCACCCGACGCTCCACCAGCAGCCTCTCCAGCTCCTCCCTGCCGAAGCGGTCTTCGGCCATCTGCGACGCGAACTCGCGCCGCATGATGCCCTCCGCCACGACGGCGTCGACCAAGAGCTCCGTCTCGGTCGCCGCCCCAGCAGCAGGCACCGCAGCAGGCGGGACAGCAGCGGCAGCATCACTACCGCGAGGGCCCGCCGCAGCAGGGACCTTCAAGCCGTCCGCCCAGGAGTCGTCCTCGAGGGTGCCGCCGTCCGACGCGTCGGCAACCGCCGCCATCGCGACGTCCCCAGGAGTCCGTGCCGACGATGCCCTCGCAGGCCGCTTGCGGCGCCGAGGCCGCCGCACCTGCGCCGCTGCTTTCGCGCCATGGGCCCCGCCCAGCGCTCCAGCTGCAGCAGCGGCACCATCAGCTGCTCCGTCCCGGACCCCAACGTCGCCGTCGCGGGCACTCGACGCGGCAGGAGGGGCCCCTGCGCCACGCCCCGCACGGCCGCGCGGCCTGCGGCGCCGCCCAGGGCGGTCCGCGGCAGCAGCCGATGGGGGCGGCGCAGCCCTCGCGCCGAGCTCCGCAATGGCCGCGCGGAGCAGGCCTTCGGCCGCGCGGAGCAGGCGGGTCCCGTCTCGGGACGCCGCCGCTCCTGCGAGGCCGCTGGCGGCGTGCGCCGCCAGGAGGGCGCCGCGGGCGGCCTCGAGGGCCCCGCGGCGCGCCGTAGCCGCGCTGCCAGCGTCCGCACGCGCAGAGGCTCCCGCAGCGGCCATCCCGAGGGGCGGCGGGCGCGGGCCCAGGCGAAGCCCCTCGCCCCCGCCTGCGCCTCCTCCCCTTCGCCTCCCCGCCCTCCCCGTCGCCTTCCCGTTCCCTCCCGCGCGCCCCCCCCCCCCCGCCCTTTCGCCTTCTTCCGCTCTGCCCGCGCCCCTGAGTCGAGCCCTGTCCTCGCCGGCCTGCCTCTTCCTCTTTTTTTTCTCGCTGCCGCGCGGCAACTCCTGCGCTCTCTCTCTCGGGGGCGGCGCCGTGGAGGGCGTCCACCCTGCAGTGCCCCCGCGGCACCTCGGTTGCGGGCCGCCTGTCCGCTTGTCCGCTTGACGCTGGGAGGGCATTTGCTCGGGGGGGGGGGGGAGATGCGTCGGCCATCAGTCGCCTATCGTTAAGTTGGGCGTGTCCCTCTGCAGGAGGAGCATCAAAAAATGGTAGAAAGAATAGTCTGGGACCATTGTTTCAGCATTTTTTGTTGTGTTTGAGCACTTCTTGACTGTGATTCATTTGTTCTCCAAAATCCGCCTGTAGGAGGACATGTCCGACCTAAGCCTGTCGATCGCCGACAAGGGCCCGACAGCCCCTCCCGCCCAGGAGCCCGCGTATTTTTTTGCCAGGGGGCACATCGCCGATCTGTCGGCGATGTGCTGCCGGTGTTGGATCGATGTTCCCGCCCCCGAGCAGGTCCGCCCCTTTCGTCCCCCCTCGTTTCCCAAACACCTGGCGATGTGATTGTTGCAATGCGCAGCCCTCGCCAGGGATCCGTTCTGAGGCTCCTAGGGGCCCGGCATGGGGCCCTGGAGGCCGGAACTGAGGAAAACGGCCAGGATTGTAGCACATCATCTCGTCGGAGATTTGGGCCTCGAGCGCATCGAAAAGTACAGGGCGTTTTGAGGATTGCCATTCGCTTGGCGCAGGACCCAGCCATATGCAGTTGTGAGTCCTGCCACTGGGGCCTTCGGTGGAGCTCCCCATGAGGCCACCGTTCGGATGGCAGTGGCAGGGATGGGAGGAGGGGAGCAGCGTGAGGTGAGACGCGGGGCGCTGCCCCGTCAGAGCGAGGGCCCACCACCACAGGATGGCTGGGGAGACAACGGGGCCAGCCCTGGCGGTGCTCGCCAGCCCTGCATGCGAGGCGGCCCACCGTGCCGAGCGGAGAGAGAGATCACGACGTTTTCGAGGGCCCCGGCAGAAGCAGGTGCGGGAGGGAGGGGGAAGAGAAAGAAGGAGGAGGAGGAGGAGGAGGAGGAGCCCTGACATACATCCACAGCGCGAAAGTTTGTGCTTCTTGGGCTTGGAACGACGGCTTGAAGTCTTGAACAGACGCGTACAAGATGACCATCGTGGGATCCAGTGAAGTTCGCGCGGATCCGATTTTGGTTTTGGTGTCTGTTTCGGTGGATCCAATTTCCGTCCGCGCAGATCCGATTTCCGATGTGTTAGATCCGCGTTCGGTCCTATGTTTTACGGCGGATCCGATTCCTACCCCATTTGATACTTCGTCATTAAATTAAAATGGAGAACCCGAAGAAATCGGATCCGCGGACACCGGAACCCGCCCGTGTTACTATTCTACGGGGGAGAGGGAAGTTCGGTCATCAATTTCCCAAGATGGGCCCTGCGCTGTCTCGCGCACTCCCATCAACTTTCCGCGAGCGCGGGCCCCACTCAACATAAATTCGTGTCTCTCCCCCGGTTGCTACACGCAGCTCGTCCAGATGCCGTCCGCTCGGTGACGCTGATACTACCTCGCGAACTACTCATCTCCAGTTTCACCTCGAGAGGAAAATCTTTCGTCCTGCGTAAAAGCAGTCGTTGAGAATGAATGTTTCAAAAGCGTTGTTTGACAATTTTCGGCCCGTGGGGCCCTCACTGGGCCCTGAGACCGCCAAAACACGACAGCAAGTTTACAAGCCTGTCCCGGGGACCGGGCCCCTACCTTTGGGGAACTGGGCTGCGAACCAAAATCACGACGGGAGACCTCTGGTGAAGAGGATGACTACAATGAGAAGGTAGTGGGGGGACGAGGAGGAGGAGGAGGAGGAGGAGGAGGAGGAGGAGGAGGAGGAGGAGGAGGAGGAGGAGGAGGAGAGGGGAGGAGGAGGAGGAGGAGGAGGAGGAGGAGGAGGAGGAGGAGGAGGAGGAGGAGGAGGAGGAGGAGGAGGAGGAGGAGGGAGGAGGGGGGGAGGAGGAGGAGGAGGAGGAGGAAGAGGAGTGGATGGAG
>CAUYUJ010022559.1:429198-434198 GCA_963575745.1 Prorocentrum cordatum
GTCGGTCGGTCGTATGTCGCGCCTCCCTTCCCACATTTCCGACGATAGAAAACGGCTGTTGGTTGTGAATAAGTCTTTCTGTCGTGCCTCCGTCGTGCCCTGGAGGAGGAAAAGTACCGATACCGCTACCCTTGCCTCGTTCTTGCACTCTTTGGCCTCGTGGGAGGCCCTCGTCGCCGAGGCTGGATTCGCTCCGACATTCTGGCCGGAGCGCACCCTGGGACACGCTTGGGGAGCACTCAGCGGTACTGGTATTTTTCGTGGTTTCCCCACGTCGTGAGCAAAAATGCGGGGCGGGAGGTGTTTGCCCATGTTCGGCCTCTGGGGGCCTTGCTTGCGCACCTGGGAGCGTCGAACTGCTGCTCGGGATGAGAAGCCGGTTCTGGGGCAGGGGGCCAGGCCTCTGGGGAGCCACAACGGTTGTGACAACAATTGCGACAGAGGATGCTTGGGTCGTTCGTCATCGGTCGTCGGTCGTCCTCGCTCTCCGTGTTCTGTCGCCTGTCCGTCGGTCCTTCGCCCGCTCTCGGCCGCCCGTCGTCGTCCTCATCCTGGCCTTGGCCCTGGGGGCCCGAAAGAAGGCAAAGTCACCCGCTGCGACGCACAAGTATGCGAGGCCATGATGCCAGGGGCGTGAATTCGTGGGGGGCCATGGTGCCAGGGACCATGATGCCAGGGGCGCCCCCTGCGTGTGGCGTGAATTCGTCGATCGACGTTCTGGCCGACATTCCGATGCCCCCCAGTGGCGTGGCAGGGCCCAGGCCGATGCCGCGAGCTCCCTCCGCGTCCAGTGCCCCTATCAGAGTCGGCACTCCTCTCGTGGGGGGCGCCGCCTGCGGCTCCAGGGGGGTGGGGGGGCTCCCCCTCTCAGACGGGTCCCCGTCCCCTCAGGGGTGGGTGACCTCCTCCCTCCCCTCATCTCCCTCCTCTTCCTCCTCCTCCTCCTCCTCCTCCTCCTCCTCCTCCTCCTCCTCCTCTTACTCCTCAGCCTTCTCCTCCTCCTCCGCCCTCCTCCTCCTCCTCCTCCTCCTCCGCACTCCTCCTCCGCACTCCTCCTCCGCCTCCTCCTCCTCCTCCTCCTCCTCCTCCTCCTCCTCCTCCTCCTCCTCCTCCTCCTCCTCCTCCCCGTATTTCCCACTGGATCGTCTTCCCGGCGGTCTGGGGGAGCCCAAGCACTGGCACCCGCAGGCCGGAGTGACGTGGAAGAGCTTGTGCCGACACCGCGATCTCTTCGCGGCCCGCCCGCGGATGTCGGATTGCAGTCTCGCCGCGTGCCCGTCCCCAAGCAGCAGAGCCGACCTCCTCTCGTGGGGTGCACCGCCTCCGGCTCGGGGGAGACCCTGGCGTCGCAATCTGTTTACAGCGGGCGAGCTTGCCTCGTTTCGGGCACCTGGAGCCTCACAGATCGATCCTGCTCGACTAGTGCACCAGAAAGCCGGGCTCCCGGGTTGTGGTCGAGTTCGTTAGTATGATGCCGCATGTTTTGCAGCGTCGGATCTCAGGGCTCGCCCAGGCCCGTCCCCCCTCGGAGGCGACCTCCTCTCGCTGGGCGGTCTGCCGTCAGCTCCAGGGGGGCTGTCCTTGAGTCGTTGCAGGAAGATCGCGACGGCTGGTTCTTGGACGTGCTCGGCCCCTGGAGGCCGCCTTCCTGCCCCCCAGAACCCGTCGAGCATGCCTCGAACCGGGAGGCCGTGTTGCCCACGCCTCCTCCTCCTCCTCCTCCTCCTCCTCCTCCTCCTCCTCCTACTCCTCCTCCTTCTCCCTTCTCCCTCCTCCTCCTCCTCCTCCTCCTCCTCATCCTCCTACTCCTTCTCCTCCTCCTCCTCCTATTCCTCCTCATCCTTCTTCTCCTCCTATTCCTCCTATTCCTCCTCCTCCTCCCTCCTCCTATTCCTCCTACTCCTCCTCCTCCTCCTCCTCCTCCTCCTCCTCCTCCTCCTCCTCCTCCTCCTCCTTCCCCCTCCTCCTTCTCCTCCTCCTCCTCCTTCTCCTCCTCCTCTCCATTCCTCATGAGAGGCGATCTCCCCTCGTCGGGTGCGGCTCCCGTCAGCCCAGGCGGGTCAACATCGAGCTTGCATCGACGATCGCCGTGAGCGCCGCATGGCGCTCCAGACAGGACCTCGGACGGCGTGATCTGTTCACAGCGTGGGCCCCCGGAGCTCCAGACCTCTTTCCCAGGACCGGGTCTACGCCCTGGGCACCCAGGGATGCGACATCCTGCAGCAAGCGAGGCGGAGCTTCCCAGCAGCTTTCGGGCTCCAGGTGCCCTGGCCGGGCCACGGGGCCGTCAACAGAACTAATGCTGGATGAGCAGCGGGCCCTGGAGATCTCAAGCAGTGGCGAAGCGTCCTGGCTCGCCTATAGTCCTACTAAACACTGTTCTGAGAACCTTTTGTGGTTCCCACGAACTGTCTTGTTCCCAACCATCCTGTGGTGTTGGGTCCTCGTTTTGAAGAGACGGTGCCCCGCGTTCTCCTTCCTTCCTTCTTCCCGCTGCCTCCTCCCCCCTCCCATCATCATCATCATCATCATCATCATCATCATCATCATCATCATCATCATCATCATCATCATCATCATCATCATCATCGTCGTCATCATCATCACCACCATCATCGTCACCGCCATCACCATGATCATCATCGACATCATCGACGTCATCATCACCACCATCATCATCATCATCATCATCATCATCATCATCATCATCATCATCATCATCATCATCATCATCATTATCATTATCATCATCATCATCGTCATCATCATCATCGTCATCGTCATCGTCATCACACAATTCGGCGCACGCCTCACACGTTTCGTGGCCCCATAGGGAGCTCCACCGAAGGCCCCAGTGCCCGCGGCCGCATGCGTCACCCCCATCCACTTCGGCCAACCCCTCACACGCTTCGTGGCCCCATAGGGAGCTCCACCGAAGGCCCCAGTGCCCGCGGCCGCATGCGTCACCCACACACATTTCGGCACACCCCTCACACGTTTCGTGGCCCCATAGGGAGCTCCACCGAAGGCCTCAGTGCCGCCGCCCGCATGCGTCACCCCCACCCATTTCGGCACACGTGGCCCCATAGGGAGCTCCACCGAAGGCCCCAGTGCCGCCGCCCGCATGCGTCACCCCCACCCACTTCGGCACACCCCTCACAGGCTTCGTGGCTTCATAGGGAGTTCCACCGAAGGCCCCAGTGCCGCCGCCCGCATGCGTCACCCCCACCCATGTCGGCACACCCTCACACGTTTCGTGGCCCCACAGGGAGCTCCACCGAAGGCCCCAGTGCCTGCGGCCGCATGCGTCACCCACACACATTTCGGCACACCCCTCACACGCTTCGTGGCCCCATAGTGAGCTTCGTGAGCTACGACAGCCTCACGGGGGACCTCGCGGGCCCGCTGGTGTTCATCGAGCCCCGGACGTCGGAGCCGTTCACATTCCGCACCTCCAAGGTCACGCGGACGGGCTTCCCGTTCTCGCACGGCAGGGTCATCACCACGGTGGCGTGCCAGGGGCGCACCATGCGCGAAGGCGACGGGGCGGGGGAACGGCGCTCCGGGGGCGGCCAGACTTCCGGGGCGCGAGCAGTCCGCGGCCAGACCATCTCTCGGTCCTGTGGACTCTCGCCCTGGGCCGTCGGCTGCCCGGCGCGCTGCTCCCTCGGTCGACGTCGCCCAGGCGTGATCCTGGATTGCGGCCGCCACGAGGTAGGGAACGGCAAGAAGGAGGACGACGACTGGTGGCTGGAGCTCTACGCGCTGCTCTCGCGCGCCACGCGCCACGAGGACCTCCTGCTCATGCGGGCGCCGCGCGTCGAGTTCTTCCTGGCAGGGCCGCCGCAGGGCTTGCGGAAGCAGCTGGAGCAGTTTGCGGCGCGCACGAAGCGGTGCAGGAGGGAAGCGACGGCCCTCGCCAGGGAGCTCGGCTTCACCGAGTTCATCCGCGAGGCCTGACCTGAGGAGCGTCTCCCCCGAGCCGCGCCTTCTCTCGACTGCCCGACTAATTGTTTGGCCTCGCGCCGCGGACGACCCGCGCGCGTCGCTGGGACCCTCTCGGGGCGACCAGCGCGCGTCGCGGGAACTCCGTGCTGCGGGGAGCCCGGCGCCTCGTTCGCCCGTCGTCGCTCTGCCCAGCGGTCAGAGACTTGCCCGCTATCAGCCAGCCAGTTAGCTAGTCAGCTCTCTCTGCTTCGCGCAGCGGACGACCCGCGCGCGTCGCTGGGACCCCGCCCGGGGCGACCAGCGCGCGTCGCGGGGACTCCGCGCTGCGCTGCGCCCGCAGCCTTGGATTTTGGAGTGCGCGGGCAAAGAGGAAGGAAAAGAAGAGCCGAAAGCGGGCGCGATCCTCGCAAGAGGCGTGCCGACATGGGCGTCGCGACGTGCGGACGCTGCCGTCGGGGTTCCCGCGGAAGCTGCCTGCGGCGGCCACGCCCAGTGTCACGTGTGTTCGGACAGGCATGCTCGAACCATTCACATTCATAGACACTTACACTAGGCGTTTCCATGATCGCATTCATGCAAATATATTCACTCGCGCGCGGACCCATTCATACTCAGATTCCCTCGCGCTCTGACTCACCCGCGTTTTTTCTCTCGTAATCAGATCTATCGTATTCCTTTGCGTTGTGTACCCCGCCACATTTCGGCACGCCCCTCATGCGGTTCGTGGCCCCATAGGGAGCGCCACCGAATAATATACTCACAATTGCGATACTCACAACTGCATATGGTTGGGTCCTTCCCCAGGATAATTTTATTGGGGCTGTCTTGTTCTGTTGGGGCTGTTTTGTTTTATCACATCGGGTTTATGTTTTAAGAACAGTGTTTTGTTATTGGAACATTTTTGGGTTCGAAAAACATTTCGTGATAAGACTATAGGAATGCCGGGACGGTCGGTCCCTGCTAAAGGAAAGGGTCGGTTCTACTGCCGGGGGGCTTTCGGCCCCGTATGCAACGGTCTTGTGACGCCGACAATTGGCAAAAACTTCCTGTAT
>CAUYUJ010022559.1:441698-484198 GCA_963575745.1 Prorocentrum cordatum
TCGTCATGTGCACGGCAGTGCCAGGCACGATTTCATGCCTCGGCAGCAGGTCCCGCCGAAACGACGAAAGTTGAGACGGAGCCAGTGTGCCTTTGAGCAGGCTGTTTCGGACGAGTTGCTTCGTGCAGCGCACGAGCCAAAAGGAGGCTCAGAAGGCCTCCGTGGGGCTTGAGCCAAAGGGGCTAGGACAAAGGAGGAGAACAAGGCGGGATGAGTTTTATCGTGTAAGGACGATGACAGCTGCCATTTGTCTCGGGGTTCTCTCCAAGAAGCTATCACGAAAGTGCCGACGAATCGCTACAGCTGGGAAGGGTGACGCATCTTAAATGTCGTGGCGACGCCACAAAGGCTGGAGAAGCTTCCAACATAAAGTTGCGAACGGCACGGTTTGGACGTGTGAGGCCCTGACTGATTTATGTATGTCATGGTAGTTAGCCTCCTCCTCCTCCTACTCCTCCTGTCCTTTCTCATGTTGTGTTGCTCCCTCCATCTCCCTCCTTCACCAAGACCTGTGCGTTCTCCTTGGTCCTGCTGCTCGCCTCCTTCATGCACAGCAGGATGCAATGCTGGGCCTTCGCCGTTCGACGCGGCTCGCCAACAGTGCCGTTTCATTCGGCACCATCGCACCACAGGTCCCGACGCGAAATTATTCGAAGAGCAGGCGGAACCCATGACCCAGACGCATGGAATATAGGATGGGGGGGGCTGATGACAGCGAGGTCCCTCAACCCGAACCTGTTGCGGCCTCCTGGGGCTCTTCGGACGGGAGGGTGGCTTTGTCGGGGCGTGGTTTGTTTACCACGTTTTGAAATCAATCTCGGGAAGCTGTGAAACCGTCATGGAAGCGTTTTGGGAATGGAACGTGTGGAAACTCTGGGGTCGAAAGAACAAAATTTGAAGAAACATGAGTGCGAACCAGGGTTCTGGGCAGAATGCGTCCACCCATAGGGAAATATGAACTGAAGGCGCTCGGGACGGCGGGGTGACGCGGACAGGTCATGGCGAAGCGACAAGGGACGGAACGGGGTGAATTGTCCTAGCAGCGCGCGGTTGTGTCAATGGGGCCGTCGCTGAGGCATCTGGGGCTCCTGGCCTTACGTGAGGCGTTCGTGGGCCCGACGAATGCACTTCACTGGGCAGTCATTCTCACAGTCTTTCAGTCCGTCTGGAAAGCTTGTGATATTGTTTTGAAGCCGTCTTGCAAGCCTTTGTGGCGATCCTGCGGCGGCGTTGGAAGCGACTGGGCTATCCTGGAGAGTGAAGAGACCGAAAACGGAGAAAAGAAGGGAACCATTAAGACAGAAGGGGGCGATGCTGCTGCAGTGTCGGGTTCTCTTGGAGGTATATTCGACAGTTTCGGTGGCCTCTTGGGCCATTTTTGGGTAATCTTCTGCTGCGTGGAACGATATTTGGATGCCTTTTTTTTCGCAAGTTAGATTGCATTGGGGTTGGCGTCGTCTCCCGCAAGCATAGGCGTCAGGACGAAGTGCGCAAACGGTCTGGGGGCATGCCGCGACGTGGGGGGTTTGACGGGCAAGCTATTGCTCGGCTTGTCTCTCAAGAGCCGTCGGGAGGCCCTATTGAGGGCCGTGGGGCCACCTTGGAGCGCTCAAGCGCTTCGAAAGAGATCGCGGGGGTGCCAAGTAAGCGAGCGAGAACTCAGGGATCTACACAGGGCCCTGCGTAAGTGGTGAGAGGGCCTCTTGGACCACTTCGGAGCCATCTCGAAGCCACTTCGGACCGTACTCGGGCGTCTTGGGACTGCCGTTCGCTCGGTTGCACGCTTGGGTGAAAATTGAGACGGCGCCTTGGAGAGCTGGAATTCCTGGGCGAGCCTGTTGAGGAGCGTGCAGACGGCGTCCCTGGGCCGTCATGCAGCCGCTCATGAGCAGTTTGGGACTCGTCTGAAGCCACCTGGGTCCTGGGGCCTAGTGAGAGCGTGAGAATGCTGAGTGGGTTCGTGTTGGGGGGCTCCCCTGGCCGTTAGGGCGCCACCTTTGGGCAGCCAACATGATGTCATTTTTGACCGTCTTGGGCGTCTCGCCGGCCGCCTTGTGGCGATCATACAGAAACCAATGACAAATCAATGCATTTGGGTTCGAACGCCTCTTGTGGGTGACCTTCGGGCCGTCTTCGGGCATCTGGCGGGGGCCAAGGCTAGCTGGATGCCATCCTGGAATGTCTTAAAGGTCTCTTGGGCCTGCCGCCGAGCGATTTGGGACTGCCAACCGCCAGCGCGCACGCGTTGCAGGGGTTTCCGCCCCCCACCCGTGCCACGGATCCGGGGGGACTCGTTTCGGGGGGGTCCCACCCCCTTGGATTATCAAAATATAGAAAAGGGCATCATAAAAAGAACCATGAGTTTGCGTTTGTGTGTGGGTGTGTGCGAGCTGGCGTGAGCGGGCGCCGGCATAGGTTTCGGCCGCGACACATGGCTTGCTTCGCCTCGTCGCCGTGCGCGAGGCCTCGACTGCCAAAAAGTGTGTGTCTGTGCGTGTGTGTGTGTGTGTGTGTCTGCGTGTGTGTGTGTGTGTGTGTGTGTTTGTGTGTGCGTGTGTGTCTGTGTCCGTGTGTGTGTGTGTTTGTGTGTGTGGGAGAGAGAGAGAGAGAGGGTGGGCAGGTTGGGGCGACAGATGGGCAAGGACGAGAGTTGCAAGGCGCGCTGGAGGCCAGGTAGAACGGTATGATGATGATGATGATGATGATGATGAAGATGATGATGATGATGATGATGATGATGATGATGACGTTGACGCTGATGATGATGATGGTGATGATGATGATGATAATGATGATGATGATGATGATGATGATGATGATGATGATGATGGTGATGGTGGTGGTGGTGGTAATGGTGATGGTGATGGTGATGGTGATGGTGATGGTGACGATGATGATGATGATGATGATGATGATGGTGATGGTGATGGTGATGGTGATGGTGATGGTGATGGTGATGATGATGATGATGATGATGATGATGATGATGATGATGATGATGATGATGATGATGATGATGATGATGATCGTGGTGGTAATGGTGATGATGATGCTGATGATGATGATGATGATGATGATGGTGATGGTGATGGTGATGGTGATGGTGATGCCCAGGATGACGAAAGGGAGGAGAAGGAGGAGGAGGAGGAGGAGAAGGAGCACGAAACAACGACACATGCTACGCCGTCGTCGACGACGACGACGAGGGGGCTCGAGTCCGCGCTGGGGGCGCTGATCGACGC
This sequence comes from Prorocentrum cordatum, assembly GCA_963575745.1. Classification (NCBI taxonomy): domain Eukaryota; class Dinophyceae; order Prorocentrales; family Prorocentraceae; genus Prorocentrum; species Prorocentrum cordatum. The sequence goes on from CAUYUJ010022559.1 coordinate 444,941, forward strand.
CCAGAGGGCGGGCGCCGGCCTACGGTCCGCACCGGCTGCGGCCATGGCTCAGAGGCCATCGCGGAGCCCCTCCCGGGGATCCAGCAGCAGCAGGTCTGCGGGGCTGCCTGTCAGCTTCGCCAGCCTCTTCAGTGCCCTCCTCGCCCTCGGCCTCCTCATCGTTGTTTTCCTCCTCCTCCTCCTCCTCCTCCTCCTCCTCCTCCTCCTCCGCCTCCCCCCCATTCTTGACCCCCTCCTCGACATCCTTCTCCCTCCCCTTCTCCTGCTTGCCCCCCTCCTCGTCCTTCCCTCCTTACCCCCTATCTTCTCAGTCATTTCCACCGCTACTCCTCATCTTCCTGCAGCGAGGGAAACACGGCCCTCGACGGCAGAAACACCGAATTACCAGGCAACGACAACTGTGCAAACGGCACCAGCGACGACGTGGACAGCAACCTGCCGGAGCGCGACGCACCTGCTACACCTGACCGGCACAGCGAGGACCACACAGACAGCACCAACGCAGATGCGATGGAACCTTGGGCCGAATACATTTAGCGCGCTGCACGACGCGCAGAACACCCCATGAGGCCCCATCATATCGACAGCTTGGTGACGCTGCGCAAGGGGAGGACATGACGAACGGTCTCAAGATTTTCAAACCGCTACCACACAATGTGGACATGGTGAGTGCTTCACTGTCACTGGCAATTTGACCTCACTCCACGCCAGCGCGGACAGACACAGCAAGGTGGCCAACACAAGCGCTGGTACGACGAAATCAACAACTACAGTACGTCAGTGCAGACCAGACCTCCACCGACCGCCCGCAACAACCCAGCCGCAAGGACAGCCGAACGACATCACACGGGTGTGCACAGTCCAAGACACCACCACCTGGACGACGCTCGAGCACCAGCACACGGGCCCCATACGGGCAAGTGCCCAAGACCAATAGCGAGAAGTCGACACGACACACGCGACTACACCGACACCAACGTGTTTCTCTTCCTTATCTTCCTCCCTCTCCTCCTCTTCCTCGTGAAAGCGCCGTCGGCACTCGAGACCAGAGAACCGATCATGAAGGACGTATACCGAACATACATTCACAACACTATTGCCTTACTGCTCGCACAGGCCATGGAAGGAGCAAAGGGGTGAGACAAGATGGCAGTAGGAAGTTCTTTTCTTCAATACTTTACCGCAGCGGCTACGAATATCACTTTCTACAACCCTCTGGCCGCCAGTTCGATCGAGAGGCAGGAGTAGATCAGTCAGGGACTGCGAGGATGGGACGTGGTGACATTTGCACGCACATGGGCTGGATTAGAATCAACGCAGGCGACGCATCTGAATCTCCATTGGGGGATACAATCTGGATGGCAGAAAGGGTGATGATTATTTCAAGCAGATGGAACACACATTTTTCTGTTTGCACGACACATGGACATGACGGCGCTCAGGCACAGCTACATACCGCCAGGAACAACGCAGGTAACGGCTACAGGAATACGACTGCCCAGCAAAGAGCTCGACCTGACAATGGTTGCTACCTAACTGCCACCGGCCTGCTACCAGCAGCGTGGACAAACATCACAGATCATTTTCGAGTGAGTTGAACGGCATTGCGACAGGGTAGCATGCTGATGGATGGTTCGTGCCAGAAGCGACATCAACATATAGCTAGGTCTTCGCAGAGGAGGAGCAGCAGGTTTAGAGAGGAGCAGGGCACACCATACCAGAGTTTGGGCGGAAGAAACAGAAAAGGACAATGGTTAGGAATGCTCGGGTTTTGACCGTGGACTAAAGTATTACAGCACGGACAGCCACAGGTATCGTATTCGTTGCAACCCCGGCGGCCGCATTACCGGTGGCCATGAAATTTGCAGCAACCCTCAGAACTGCAGCCAAGAGGCTACCAGTGATAAGAAGCAGCGGTTGGCCCTCGTTTTGCCTGGTTTGGGCTCAGTTTCGCTCGAAACGTCCTCAACATTTGCCTGGTTTGGCTTGGTTTGGATACACTTTCGCTTGAGACGGCCTCACAAGTTGCCTAGTTGAGCTTGAGCGTCGAAGAAATTCACGAAAGTATGAACGGTAGAGTAACATCCGTAATGGGCGCCCGGTGGTCCCAACACACAGTGGGATGTGTCACGTGTTTTTTGACATTGAATGGGTAGTCCACCTACGTCGTGGTGGGTGTGTAAAAACCGAATGAATGGCATGGTACCATGAGTGCCCATTACGGTCCACATGTAACGCGACTGCGCTGAGAAATTGGCGGGTGGCATGGGCATGGAGATTTCCAAGACGCTGTGGATCGGCATGGGCGTGTGTGTTTGAGTGTTGGCGTTAAGAGAAAACATGTCCGAACTGATCTGGCTCGGAAATATTTTTCGGAACGCCACACCAAGGCCCCACAACGCCCGAAAAACAATTGAAGGCTCCCGCTCCCAACCCTGGCCGCATCAGCGGGCGCGCGATCGAAACGCCCTTTTCGTAAAATTATAGGCGGGCTTTTGGCCTGCGGGGGGGGGGCACTGGGATGATCCACTCTGTTATTTCGAATGCTATCAAGGAGAGTGGATTGAGCCTGGTTTTTGCGACTGTCGTCGGAAGATCCTCAGTGCCGCTTGATACGTCCGCAAAAGTTGCCTGGTTTGGCTTGGGCGATGAGAGAACCCCACGAACGTATGCACGGTAGAGTAACATCCGTTATGGACGCTGCATGGGTAATCCACCTACGTCGTGGCGTATACAAACTGGAGTAGTGGCACGGTGTCATGAATACTTTGCGTGGCCCACATTGAACACGGCTGTGCTAACATGTCGGGCGGCATGGGTGTGGACAAATTCCAACGCGGTGTGAATCGACACGGGCGTGTGTGGCGGCGCTGGGAGAAAAAATCCTCCGAAGTTGATCAGGCTCGGAGTTATTTCTCCTAACGCGACACGAAGGCCCCAACGACACCCGAAAGACAAATGAAGACTCCCAACCCCGGCAGCATCAGCGGGCGCGCAGTCCAAATGCCCCCCCCTGTAAAATCCTAAACAGAGTTCCGCCTGCGGGAGGGGCCCTGGAGTGATCCACTTCTGGAATTACAGTTCGATCAAAGAGAGTACTGAATGGAGCCTGGTTTTGGCGATTCTGCTCGAGACATCCTCAACACCTGCCTGGTTTGGCCGGGTTTGGCCGCGCGCCCCGCCTGAGACACCCAAGCGCAGACGCGCGCGCCGCACCCTTGCCGCCACCACCGCCGCCCGACGACTTGATTTTCGAGGCGGCGCCCCTCCCCTTCTCTCCGAGAGTTGTCGTCCGTCGCCTTCCCTCCCTTGCCTGGCGGGGCCCCCTCGCACCCAAAGGCGGCCAGGGGCGCCCCACTTCTTCGCGTTGTTTTGAAACAGGGTTCCAAGTGAGCCTCCTGCAGCGGGTCCCCCCCCCCGGTTCTTTCTTCATTTTGGCCCCCCGGGGCCGCCGCGGGCAGGCATTTGCGAGGGCAGGGCCCGCATCCATGCGTTCGCAGTGGCACTCCACACTCCGCGGCTGTCTGTGTAAAGGCTGCAGCTCGGACTCGCCTCAAACGCGTTTTACCTTACCCTCCTCCTCTTCCTTTCTTCGTAATTATGTATACGTTTCGCATTGTATGTGCCCAGACACGCCAAAATACAGAGGCCACGGCCTCGCCCACCTTGTCTGAGACAGGCCCAAGCGCTTGTCCGCAGCGGTGGTCGTTCGTTCCTTCCCGACTTCCACTGCTGCCCCCCATTTTCTTTTATTCCTCCTCTCCTCTTCCTCCTCCTCTTCCTCCTCCTTCACCTCCTCCTCTTCCTCCTCGTCTTCCTCGTCCTCCTCCTGCCCCTCCTCCTCCTCGTCCCTCCTCCTTCTCCTGCCCCTCCTCCTCCTCCTCTTTCTCCTCCTCCTCATCCTCTTACTCCGACTCAAACACCTACTCCTCCTGCTCCATCTACTCCTACTCTTCCTCCTCCTCCTCCTCCTCGGCCGCCCTCCTTCCTGCAAGCCGCAGGTCTGGTTCCCGGTCGACGGACAAGGAGCGGGCTGCGCGAACTACCCATTGTGCGCTTCGAGATGATGGCCGGTCGAGACATCGGCGGCCTTCCTTGATGTTGTTCGTCCTTTTTGTGCTTCCTGCGGGCGTCTCGTCGCCTTTGCTGGGTCCTTCCAGAGACACGTTCGAGGATGCACTCGGGGGGGGCATTGCGGAGCCAGTCCAGGAGGAACCGCCCGTCACGGTGATGCGCGCGGAGTTGGTGAGCAGGGTGTTGGGAAATGATTATAGGCACAAGCTGCCCATCCATTCCCCCGCCTTCGCCACGACATAATTCACCACCATCGCCTCTGGCTTTTAATGGGCGCGCCCCCGTCGGGCTTAAGTCACGACAAGAAGTCGCATGTTTTTGGGCATGCCAGTCATGTTTTTGGTGTGCTTGCGCCAAGGGGTGTTTCTGGCAGTCTACGTTGTGCAACCTAGGCTGGACATTCTATGTGGTGCAGTTCACATGGTGCCAAATACGATGTGGAACGTATAGTGTGCAATCTATACGTCTCGCCCCTTCCTGCACGCGAGCGTTGCTGTTTACCCTCGCGCGCATTTGCACAAAACCTGCCTGTGGTCGAGATCCGAGGCACAGTAGCCGCTCACAGACATGTACATCTAGTTTCTTTCGCCGACGCGTCGTCCAGCGGCTCTTGAGTGATAATATATATATATATATATGATTAATACCTACAGATTCTCATACGCACCTCTCCAAGGGAGTAGAGCTCAGATGCGATTAATGCGTACGCGGGGCGCCGCGTTCGCGATGTTTCTGGCCGTTTCGCTAGGGACGTTCTCGAAATTCTGAATATCGGTGGCACCCCTCGCGCAGATCGCGAAAAAACACATGGGAATTTCAACATTCGAACATCAAACCTTCAAAACACACATGGTAATTTCAATGATTTTGATTCCGATTCTCAGAGGATGGCGGTTTCGCCTGAGACATCCTCTCAAAAAAATCGAGCCCCGACGTACCTTCTGGTACCCCAGACCCCGCCCCGGAGGCTCCTGGGGGCCTCCTGGAACCTCCTGAGGCCTCCTGGGGCTTTCTGTGCGTTCTGGTGACCCCAGACCCCGCCTCGGAGCTTCCTGGAGGCCTCCTGGAACCTCCTGCGGCCTCCTGGGGCCTCCTGCGGCCTCCTGGAGGCTCTAGGGGCCTCCTGGAGCCTCCTGGGCGAAGGCCGCCTGGGGCCTCCTGGGGCCTCCTGGGGCCTCAGAACTACACGCACACAGAGAGACACAACTCACACCCAACACATCACACGCTAGACAAACATAACACACACACACACACACATCTACAACGCACAGAAAACACGCACAACACAGCACACATCACACACACAACACTCACAATCCCGGGGCCTCCTGGAGCCTCTTCTGGTATCCAAATCGGGCTTCCTGGGGGTTCCTGGGGGGTCCTGGTACACACATCGCAAGGTGTGGCAACCCCACTTGCGCTCGAGTGCGACCTCGATCTTAGATTCTTCTGCGTTCACCTCCTGCCTCTTCCCCTTCTCTTGGGCACGCCCTGGCGGCGCCGCCCGAGCTTCCCCTTCTCCATCTCCGATGCTGCAGTCATGGTGTCTTCCTGCTTCCAACGCCCTTTCAGTTTTTTGTATGAGCCTGGGCACACACGTGCCACTTGTGTATATATATATATATATGTATATATAGAAAAGGGGGAGAGATATAGCCTCGTGCACGAAGCTGGGGCGCCCGGGGCGGCGACCCCGACTGCGCATGGGGGACCGGGGCGTCTGGGGCCCCCCCCGAGACAGCCCCTGACAGCCCCGAAACGCCACCCGAGGGCCCCAGGAGGTCTCCAAACGGCCAAGAGGGCCCAGAGTCCCCGAATCGTCGTTCCAAGACGCCGAAGATGACTCCAAGACGGCCTCCGGGAGCCCCCACGACGGCCCAAGAGTCCCCCCAAGAGGACTCCCAAGAGCGCCTCCAGAAGCTTAAGTGGCCCCATTCCCCGCGGAAGACGTATATTTTTTCAATACTCACATCTTCGGCGCCGACCGCGTCGAAGACGGCCCCAGGAGCCCACAACATCGGCCCAAAACGGCCAAAGAGAGTTCCAAGAGGCCTCCAAGACAGCTCCAGAGGAGCCCTCGACTATCCAGGAGGCCCCCAAGACGGTCCCAGAGGGCCCTAGGGGGCTTTTGGGCCCCCCCCGAGGCAGCCACAGACAGCCCCGAAACGCCATCCGAGGGCCCAGAATCACCGAATTCTCGCCCCAACACGCCGAAGATGGCTCCAAGACGGCCTCTGGGAGCCCCCACGATAGCTCAATTGACGAGCCACCCGCGCAAGAGGCCCCGGCGCCCGGGGCCGGGGACCCGAGCGCGCATGGGGGACCGGGGCCTCCGAGACCGCTCCCAGAGCACCCTGGAGGGGCCGTGGAGCCCCCAGACTGCCCCAGAGAGCTCCAAGACGCTCCCAGAAGCCCCCGGGGGATTTCGACCAGCCCCTCCAAGCCCCAAGGTGGCCCAAAGAGGGCTCCAGGCCGCAAAGACACAGCCCAAGAGGCCTCCAAGAGGCCTCAAGAGAGTTCCGAGAGGCGTCCCGAGGGAGCCCGAAGAGGCCCAAATCCTTGATTTCCATATGTTTGTTTCTATGTTTTTCGGTGTCTCGCGCTTTCGAGCTTCCGAAGCTCCACGACGGCCGACGACGCTCCCAAGACCGCCCCAAGACCGCCGAAGAGGCCACCAACAGAGCCCCAAGACTGCAGGGAGTCCGAAAATTGCCCGGGAGGAGGCTCAGACGGCCCAAGAGAGCCCCAAGACAGGCCCAAGCTGGGCAACAGAGCGGGAGCGTGAGGCCCCAAGGCGCTCCAAGATGGCCCAGATGGCCCCAACGTGGCCCCAGATGGGCCCAACACGGCCAATACACAGCCCAAGAGCCCTCCAAGAGGGCCCAAGAGAGCTCCGAGGTGCGTCCCGAGAGAGCCCGAAGAGGCTTATATCCTTGATGTCCGGTCGTTTTTAATATGTTTGTCGCTTTCTCGCGTTCTCGAGCTTCCAACGCTCCAAGACGACCGACGACGCCCCAAAGATCGCCCCCAAGACCGCCGAAGAGGCCCCAAAAAGAGCCCCAAGACGGCCCAGGAGAGCCTGAACACTGCCCAAGACAATCTTAGGAGAGGCACAAGATGGGCCCCAGAGGAGCTCCAGGACGGCCCAGATGATCCCGACGTGGCCCAAGAGGAACTCCAGACGGAAAACATATGGCCCAAGTGGCCTCCAAGAGGGCCCAAGAGAGCTCCGAGAGACGTCCCGAGAGAGCCCAAAGAGGCCCACATCATTGATTTGCATGGGTTTGTTTGATATTTTTTCGCTTTCTCGTGCTCTCGAGCTTCCAATGCTCGAATACGGCAGAAGACGCCCCCAAGATCGCCCCAAAACCGCCGAAAAGGCACCCAACAGAGCCCCAAGACGGCCCCAGGGAGCCCGAAAATTACCCAGGAGCCCCGGACGACCCCGGAAAGCCCCAGGACAGGCCCAAGCTGGGCCACAGCGCGGGAGCGGGAGGCCCCAAGGCGCTCCAAGACGGCCCAGATGGCCCGGGCCTCCCCCCCTCCGTCCCTCCTTCCCTCCCGCCCCCTCCCCTTGCCTCCATTCCCTCCTCTTTCCTCTTCCTCCCCTCACCCCTCAGCGTTCGTGATCCTCCGTCCTCTCCTGGCACGGCCCCGCCAGAGCGCCAGACAGGACCCGCCAGGGCGAGCGGGGCATCGCTATAACCTATCATTTCACAGGTTCCTTTGCCCCTTCCCACCCTTCAAGGGCGGCCCCGGCAGAGCGAGCGGGGTGTTGCTGTGCCATTCGCTGTCCCTGTTTTGTTTTGCTCCTCGCACCGCACTCGAGGTAGCCCCGTCAGAGCGCACGGGGTGTGGCTATACCATAATTTCCCTTAGGTGTCGTGCCCCTCCCTCCCCTCCTGGACAAGCCCCGCCAAAACGCCAGGGAAACCCCCGCCAGAGAGAGCAGGGCATCCCTACACCATATTCTTTCACACGAGTCTTGCTCCTCCCACCCTTGCAAGGCGGGCCCGCCCGAGCGAGCGGGGTTTGGCTAGTCTATACAATGTCTCAAGTTTCGTGCCCCTCCCTCATCTTCTGAAAAGGCCTCGCCAGAGCGCCAAGAAGGTACCGCCAGAGGCCCCGTCAGAGCTCCAGGCAGCACCATACATGGGACTTGCCAGGCAAATCATTGAGCATCCCTCGTGAGCCCGAACTTTGCGCTCCCACGGGTGCGATTATCGCCGGCATGAGGTTTGGCGTCCAGCACAAGGAAGTTTCCCCATTCCCGCGGACGGGTTCGACAACAATTGATTGCAGAGAAGGGGCACTGATGACCGGGACATCTGCGCGCGCCCTTTGCAGATACCCGACAGTTGAACGACCGCAGACAACGAGAAGCCTGGAGCACAAGGAAGAGAGACAAACAGCGACGCGCTCCCACGCGTGCGCAACGAGGCCCCGAGCCAACCCCAACAGCAGGCGCTGGCGGATGTATGCGTGATCGAGCATGGGGAGGCCGAACACATATGCAAAAACATCGAGTGTCACGACAGGGCAGAGCGGAAGTGAAAGTGGAGAAAAAAACGCAGTTCGATAAACCAAACAAGGGCGGCAGCGAGATTGTGAGTTGCGCGGGAACGTGGCGCCCCGCGTTCTGACTACGGGTTTCTTTGCGTCGATTGCATGGGCCCGAGAACGCTGGAAATCGTCGTTGTGGCCACAGCGGGGCTTTCGCGGCACCCGTGGCTCATCTGCGACTAGAACCTAAGCGCGTGCGTCGCGCGCGCGTGGTTCTAATATATATATATATATATATATGTATGTATATATATATGTATACAGGTGTATTGTGCAGTCTGTGTGTTGCAATACTCGTTGGCAACCTGTGTGGTGGTGCTGTATTTGTGGTGCACTAAGCGTTTTACATTATATTTGAAGCAAACGATGTGGTGGAAACTATGTGGCGCAGCCGATGTGCAAGGCAGCTTGCGTGGTGCAGTCGACGTGGTGCAATCGATGTGGGGCAGTCGACTTGGTGCAATATACGGGATGTCACGTATGAGGTGCAATCGACGTGGTGCAAAACATGTGGTCCCATATACCTTGTGCACTAGTTGTTGTGCGATAGTTGTGGGGCTGACGATGGTGTGCAGTCCACGTGGTGCAACATATGTGGTGCTATCTATGGTGCGAACTTGTGTGGTGCTGCCGACGCAGTGCATTGTGTGTGTTGCGCAACCTTCGTATTTCCAGTACATGTGGTGCAACGTATGTGGTGCAATCGACGTGGGTCAATTTGCGTGGTGCACACAATGTTGTGCAACTTCGGTGGCACGATCTATGTGGCGCACTCGACTCGGTGCAATCTTTGCGATGCAACTTGCCTTGCCAAATTTGATGTTGTCAATTCCGCTGCTGTCGCAGTCATCCCACCCTCCCATCCGCAACTTGGTTTGCAGACCCCATGCGCCAGCGATTGCGATGACTGCTTGGCGCTGGCTGGCGCATCGCTGCAGCTTTGCTAGCGCGCGCAGGCTCGCGCGCAGAGCGACCAGATTGTCTGGCGCGAGTGACGCGGCCCTGGTGGCGCTGACCGCTAGGCATTCCCCAGCGCGGTTCGCAGTCCGCGCTAACGCGCGGGCGCTTCAGTGCGACTCGGTGACTCGGGCGGGCGCGGCATCATGGCGACGTCAACAACAGCAAGCACGTTGATGAAAGTAGCGGTGCTGGTGACGACGATCGCGATGACGACGGCAACGCCAATGACGGCAATGATGCTGATCACGCCGGTGACGGTGATGGTGTCTACGCGTCGGCGATGAAGGTTTTGGAAGGATTTCGACATGCGCGCGACGCCGTCGGAAGCGAGTGGCCAGCATGGAATTATTTGACAGGGGTTGGAGGCCCATCTTTCGAATGATTTCGACGCGCGCGCGGGAAGACCGTGTGGCTGAATGTGATGAACATGTTGGAACAAAAACGATGGTTGACCTACGAATTTGCCAGGGCACGCGCAGAACCTTCATGCAACAACATGTTGCAAAACCGTTGTTTCCATTTTTTCTGACAATCGAAATCAAAATCCCCCTGAAACCGGATTTTTGTGACTGGTGTCAGTATGCGCGCGCGACGACGCGCGCGCGTGCATTGCGCCCGATGTGTTGCAAGAGGTGCTGGGTATTTGTTAGTCTGTGATGAACAAGTGTGCGCGCCCTGTTCTTTTTGCAAAAGGGTGGCGGGGCTAGGCGATACCAGCATGTGTGGGATGGCATGAGGTCATATTTACATCGAGCGGCGGGGCAGAGTAACATTGTCCATTGTAATACAGAAGGTGGGGGGCAGGGTGGATGTCCTTTGTTTTGTAAATCGGAGAAACTACGTGATGAAATGAACTAGCCTGTTCCACTCGCGATCATTTTCCATTTTCGTGCAAACATCCCACCCACCCACAGGCAATTTGTGTTGTGGCGACTGCGCTCGCTGCTTGCCGCTGATTGGCGCATCGCCGCAGCCGCGCTTGCGCGCGCTGGCTCGCGAGCAGAGCGACCAGCTACTCTGGTGCGACCGACGCAGCCGCTGTGGCGCCGACCGTTTGGCATTTCCGAGCGTGTTGTTCACGCCGCGCTGACGCTCGGGGTCGCCAGTGCGAGTCGGTGCTTCGAGCGGGCGCGGTATCATGGTGACGTCGACATTGGCAGGCACGATGATGATCGTAGGGATGGTGGTGACGACGAGGACGATAACGACGGCAACGCCGAAAACGGCCCCGGTGCTGATCATGCCGATGGCGATGATGGTGTTTATGCGTCGGCGATGAAGGTTTTCGACAACTTTCGACATGCGCGCGCGGTCGACGAACGCAACCGGCCCGCATGGTGTGATACGACAGGGATCGTGCCCTCCCCCCCCACACTTGCGCAAGGGCCTTCGATTATGCTGTGCAATCAGCGTGGTGCAATCAATGTTGAATATTCGAGGCGGCGATGGGGTGGCGACGGGGCGGCAACGGGGCGGCGACGGCGAGCATGGAGCCATCAGTTTTCGAGCCGCGCCCTGACGACGGTTTGGCGACGAGGCGGCGACGGGGCGGCGACGGCGAGCACAGAACCGCCAGACCGCCAGCCAGGCCCAGCTCCCCAGAAGAAAAGTAAGACCCCCCCAAAAAGTGCAAGCATTGTTTGTGGACTCTCTACATATGTGTGCATGTGTATGTGTTTACATACATATGTATGTGAGTATGTGTATGTATATATATGTGGATATATGTATGATTATGTGTGTATGTGTAGATACGGCTATGTATGTTTGTATATATGTATGTGTGTTTGTTTGTATGTATGTATGTGTGTATGTGTATATATGCATGTATGTATGTATGTATGTATGTTTGTTTGTATGTATGTATGCATGTATGTACGTATGCATGTATGTATGTGTGTATGTATGTGTGTATGTATGTATGTATGTATGTATGTACGTACGTACGTACGTACGTACGTACGTATGTATGTATGTATGTATGTATGTATGTATGTATGCATGCATGCATGCATGCATGCATGCATGCATGCATGCATGTATGCATGTACATATGTATGTTTGTATGTACGTATGTGTGTATAGATATATGTGTGTATGTGTATATATATATATATATATATATATGAGTGGACCTGCGGGGGGGTGCTGATTTGGGGGACACGGGATGGCATGGGAGCTCCGGGCGGCCCTTGAGGCGCCCAGACGGTTCCAGACGCCGCCCGGACCAGTCCCCCCCCCCCAGAATGCATTTGGGCCGCTTTGGGGGCCTCTTCGAGAGGCCCCAATGCTTGCCTCAAGACGGCCCTAAAGACCCCTTAAGGCGGCCTCCATACGGCCAAAGGAAGCCCCAAGACGACCCAACAACCTTCCCAACAACCTTTGTAACAGGGCCGAAGACGCACCCAACAGGGCTCCAAGGGAAGCTGCCAAGAGGGCCAAACCACCAGCCAGCCCCCCAACCCCCCCTAGAGGCCCCCTGGACGCTCGCGCCCTGGGAGGCTCTCCATGGAACCCCAAAGGCCACCCAAACATGCCTATACATTTTGAAACAGCTTCCTCCTGCATGCGTCCGAGAATCTCCAAACTAGCCGCACCCAGTGAGAGGCCCAACTGGACCCAAGGGCCTCGCCAATAGGGCCCGAAACGCACCCAAGATGGCTCCAAGAGAGGCTCCCAAGAACCGATACACCAGCCAGCCCCCAATGACCCCCGACAAGCCCACTGGACGCTCCCCGTGCGCCCCGAGAGACCCTCCATAGAATTCTCAAAGCCCCCCAAACGGTCCAAATGTAGCTTCAAACCAACCCCGGAATACTTCCGAAACAGCTCCCTCCTCCCTGCGTCCGAGAATGTCCCCAAACATGGATGCAGGTTACCAGTCAGCTCGTAATCTTTATCCATGGGAAGATAGGCCCCATGACTACTTCGCCGTCGAGCAGGACAACCAGAAGACAACAGTGCTTCACCACAGCAGCGCTTGCTCAAAACCCTAACATTTTTCACGGTGGCCTCCAGAGGCGTCAGTGAAGAGTTTCCAACATCCAACGACAGTGGATATTTTTGGTTGACAGATTAAGTGGTTCATTCTTTCGGTCGTGCCGAGTGGCTCTTCCTCTTGCCTCTTCGGTGGGTGTAGTTTTTTTTGGTGCGCCAGGAACCCGCAGAGAGCGTTGCCTGGTGACCCAGGGGGCTCGTGCTTTCCCCTTAGGCAGCCTCCCCGAGCCTGGCCCGACGACTTCTGGGGGGTTGATAAGGGGGCACGGGCGCAAAGGGCGGGGGGATTCGTTGTTGCACGAGCAACAGTTAGAACATGCAGCCACTATTCGCAACTGCATGCACGCGCAACTGTTGCAGCCATCGCCCCAACTATCGCAGCGAGGTGCCAGCTCTTGCAAGTACTGGTGCACCTCCTTCCGCGCACACATCTGTGTCAGACTCGCTGCTCCAGCTTCAAGCGATGCGTGGGGGTGGGGGTGGGGGGGGGGGGGGGGGCGAAAGCCGGCAGAGGCGTCCCGCGTCACAGCTCGTGCGCGGGCCGATCATGTAGCAGTCAGCATGCCCAGTCGTCGCCGCCGCAGCACCAGTTTTCTAGCATTCCCTGATCTCCCCCTCCTCTAACATGCTCCTCCCCGTGCTCCTCCACGAAGGCCTGCGCCAATTTCGAGCGCCAAAGTGCCAAGCAGCAGTGCGTTGCTTAGACCAGCCCAGGGATAGCATTCGATGTAGCCCGCAGCTCCTCCGCGCGGCACTCTTCACTTGCTCTCGGCATGAGCTCTCCATATGAGTGACATTTTTTCGCCACCCAGAGCCCCGTGCCCTTGAATAGGGGAACGAAGAATGACATAAACATACAAACTCGGTGGCGCGCGGAGCGCGCCAGGGGATGCGCCGGAGGTGCCGCCAGGGGGCCCCGGCGCCCATCCGAGGAATCCGCGCGGCCCTCGGATTTTCATGCTTATGTCATTGTCTGTTCCCCTAGCTTCACCCTCCTGTCCTCCGCGGACGCTTGTCCTCCTCGAGCGCCCCCCCTGCTGACAGGCAATCCGTTTGTCGAGTCACCCCGGCAGTTCGAGTGCCCGCGCGGATTGCCTCTGCCGTGCCGCGGTGATAAAAAACGTTCCCCGAGCTCTACTTGCTCGCTGGTCTGGCGCTCCAGGAGTGGCACAGCCCTCGCCAACCCCAGCCCCCGTGCCCGTGCGCAGTCTCATGTCGCCCGCCGCGCCGCCGCGCCGCCCGTTTTTTGGGCGCTCGCTCCGAGGAGTTGCACGTCCTCGCCGAGGATGGCCGAAAGTTTATACTTATGTTTTTGTTTTTTATAGGAAAATCTTCCATTCCATGTGTATATATATATATGTATACATGTATGTAGTCAAGTGCCAATGGGGGATGGCTTGCGGCTTGTCAGCTCTGTTTCTGGCGCGCGTCGGGGACAAGCTGGTCCCATGGAAAGTTCTTGGCGAGGCGCAGCTACTGGATAGCAACCCGAGGCAGGAAATCCTTCGGGAACTGACGGAAGGCGCCCGAACCGCGAGCCGCAAACCTCGACGCGAGGAGTCGGGGGGGGGTCGTAATTTTTGTTGCAACTTGGCTCCCCAGACGTCTGGACCTCTTCCCACGGGGTGAATATCCTTCCGGAGTCGTTTTTGACAGTTCTGGAGCCTGGTAAGGGTCTGCAAGGGCGGACAATTTGCAAAATTTGCCGTCGTGTTTTTCGCGACGCAACGTTCGGATTCAAATCTTGACAGGTTTAACTCAGCATCGGCACTAGCATTCCCGTGGTCGAAAACCAGCCTAATCTGGCACTGTCCAGTGTAATCCCGCTTCCCGACCAACCCGGCTCCATCGGACTTAACCCTGGGCTTTATTGCAGGCCTGATCCGGCCTCATCCGGCTTAGTGGTCCCCTTTTGAGTCGGGGCTAGTAGCCCTGAGTCATGCGAAGATCGGGCCGTACGAAAAGGTAGGATAGGGAAAGGGGGGGGGGGGGGGGCGAACTCTGCTGAATGCGCTGGTTTCGGCCCCGCCGCCGGGCCCATTCTTCGATACATGGGCGCCTCCCGGCGCCATGAGGCGCTGGGAAAACCAGCTATGTGAGTTGATTCTCTGTCCTGCCCTTTGCTATCCTACCCTTCGTCTCCCCCGTGAAGACCTCCCAGGAGTTGCCTCCCAAGCGAGGATGTCTTGTCGATCTGCGCCGCACTTGCCCGCCCCCGCCCGACCCCGAGGTGAGGGGCCATCGGCCCGTCGTCGTGTCCGAGGTGCCCGTGTACGTGGCCCTGCGAGACCGGGACGGGAGGTTCTTCGAGGAGCGTGGACATGGGCCCCCCAAACCCAAAGCCACTCGAGTCATGAAACAAGCACGACGGGAGGTTCTTCGTTGTGTTCTGCCTCCGGGCGCCCCTGCCGGGCCTCGGGAGTGTTGAAAAACGATCCAGGATGAAAAGCCAGTCATGAGGAGTGGGACGAGACTTTTGGGTGTCGGGGGTCTGGGAACGGTGCGGTGACCACACCGTGTGGTGAGTCAGTGGGGGTTCGGTGTGAGGGTCGTTCGCCGAGGGCGTCTCGGGCGGCTGGGGCCTCGAAGGTCCGAACGCCGTGCGGTGATGGACCAGGAAGCCAGGTCTTCGGGGATTTCGAGGCAGATGCCCGAGGAACGAATGGGTGAGTCAGGTCGCCAAACACGCTGCTGCAATAGGAGAGAACACTCACTGTGAGTCTGGCTGGAGGGCTGGCGTGAACGGGAATGGCATGTCTTGGTTGCGTCTACGAGCCTTTTGGCGTACGACTTGTGATAGGGGAACGAAGAACGACATAAACATAGAATTTCGGCGGACCTCCGCGTTTTTATGTTCATGTCATTGTTCGTTCCCCTACGTTAGTGAGTGAGTGAGTGAGTGAGTGAGTGAGTGAGTGAGTGAGTGAGTGAGTGAGTGAGCGAGAGCACGGTCTGTCACCACGCCGTTTTGGCCGCGCACTGATCGAGCGATCAGTCCTGGCCGCCTCACCGATCCCTGCCATAGGCCGAAGTCCTCGGCCCTGGAGCGGTGTCTGCGCCCTCGTCTGGCCAAGCCAGGAGGTCAGCCGCAACGCTAGGTGGGGATATAAGATCAGGGGGGGTTCGAGGTTCGAGGGTTGAGGCTTTCGGACGCGTTCGTTGGAGCTCCGCGGTTTTCCAGCCTCGGGGTGCCTTCCGGCAGCTGCGCCTCGTCGAGCGCGTTCCGGGGGTGCCGGGACCTTCCCGAGCGCACGCCGGAGAGACCAAAGATGGCCCGATAGTGAATGGGGCAACGCTAGTGGGGGGGGGGAAGAGGCTCGGGGCGAAGGGGGGCGCATCGAGCTCCAAGCGCCCCTTCATCCCCGATAGGGGCCTGGCAGCCACTCACGCCCAGGGGTGTGCGGATGGGCTGTCGGGAGCCTGGGCCAGTCCCTCGCAGGAGGACGTGTGCACCGATCCTGTACCCGGGCGCTCGCAGAACATGAAGCGCTACATAAGACGTAAACTGTCGGAGGTCCGCGCGCATTTCTCTGATCGGCGTTGGATCTCAATTTCTTCGAGTGGCCAGGTTCGGCGGCGTGCACCCCGGAGATCCCATCGTTGCCTGTTTGATCGAGATTTGGATCGAGATTGGATCGAGATTCCCGTATGCGATTTTGAATTCTGTTTAGATGCTTAGCGACGTCGCTTATCATGGGCAAGGGTTGGCGCGGGGGGGACCCCCTTGAAAGAAAGCAGGGGGCCCCAAAGATAGAGCAAGGGGTACGTCAGAGTTGTTTGCTTTCCCTGAAGGCTTCTTGGAAGCGTCGGGGCTCTTCTCGGGATGCCCATGTCTTCTCAAAAGCCTTCCCTGCATGTTCACCTCGCGCCACCCCCTTGCGCCCGCCGCCAGCAAGGGGGTCCCAGGGGCACAGGAGTGCCAGTTCATGCATCCGCTGTCCTCCTTGATCTCTTCCTCTTCCTCCCATTATCCTCCTCCTTCTCCTCCTCCTCCTCCTCCTCCTCCTCCTTCTTCCCCTCCTCGTCTTTCTCCTCCTCCTCATCCTCCTTTTCTCTTCCCTCCTCCTCCTCCTTCACCTCCTCCTCCTCCTCCTCCGCCTCCTTCTTCCCCTCCTCGTCTTTCTCCTCCTCCTCCTCCTCCTCCTCCTCCTCCTCCTCCTCCTTTTCTCTTCCCTCCTCCTCCTCCCCGCTCTGGGGCCGCCGTTGTCTCGACCTGCCCTCTCCCGAGAAGGAGCACCGAGGATCATGGCGTCGGGATCCAGTCGGACCTCCAGCGGGTTGCGTGCCTCGACGCCTGTGGCTCCCTTTCGAGTTCGGCCCCCTGGGCCTCGTCCTTCTGGGCCCCCAGGGCCATCAGAGGGAGGAGGAGGAGGAGGAGGAGGAGGAGGAGGAGGAGGAGGAGGAGGAGGAGGAGGAGGACATGGGTCCGTGCCGAGCAGGCGCGAATCCGGGGGAGACGCTGGGAGTTCCCTGGGGCCTAGGGCGCCGACCGCGCAGACTTTTCGTGGCCAGACGGGGGCGTTCGAGGAGGCCAGACGGGAGAGAGCGACGTGGGCCGTCGTGCCTGGCGCGGGGAGGGCCTGCCCGGTCACAGCAGGCACGCCAGAGCAGAAGCCGGCCCACGTGCCGGCAGGTGCCGGGGGCAACGTGGGGGGGGGGGCTCCAAACGGTGCGGTGACCACACCGTGCGGTGAGTCGGTGGGGATTCGGGGTCACCGCACGGTTTGGGGACTCGGGTCGTTCTCCGAGGACGTCTCGGGCGACGGGGGCCTCCGAGGTCCCAAGACCGTGCGGTGACGGACCGTGCGGTGACGGACCGTGCGGTGATGTCTTGGGGGATCTCGAGGTCACCGCACGGTCTGTCGCCGCACCGTTTCGGGACTCCCGGGGGGGGAGGGGGGAAGGGGGGGGAGGGCGGGGACGGGGCAAGGGGGGGACGTGGCAAGGGGGGGGGGGGGCGGAACAAGGGGGGGGGGGGGGACGGGGCAAGGGGGACGGGGCAAGGGACAAGGGGGACGGGGCAAGGGGGGGCGGGGGCGGGGGACGCAGCGGCCCCCCACCGGTCACTCGTGGCCGAACGAGGCCCAGTGGCCCGCCGCGGCCCAGAAGCACGCGGGCACGCTCTCGAGGGCTGAACTCGCCGCTCTCTCGGCGATGCATCGCCGGTTCCAGGTCGACGTCTGCCCCCCGGCTGGTCGCCTCCTATAGCGCTCCCCCGCAGCAGTCCACCCCGAAGGGCCACAGGGCCAGAGGGGGGTGCCCAGGGCAGTCGCGTGGACCTCGCCCGGGCTGGACGAAAGGCCAACGCCGTGCCTACCATCCGTGGGGCCTTTTGTCCAGGTGGCGCAACAACAATGGTCGACTAGGCGTAAGAGTGACCTTTCGCCAGAGTGACCTTTGGTGCCAGCACAGATGGGCCCTCAGATGGCTGAAAACGAAGCGGTAGCAGCGGCTTGCACGCCCAGGTTTGGTCTCCCCACGCCCCCCAAAAAGCCGCGCACCAAAGGTCACTCTTACCCAGGGTCACTCTTGCGCGTAGCCGAGACTAGCTGTTCGCCGCGGGCCTTCTGTCCAGGTGGCGCAACAACAATGGTAACGGCGAGTGCTTTCTCCCTCCCCGCTGTTTGTTCTGCTTTTGGAGGCCAGTTCCCAGCTCGGGGACCGTCCAGGAGGGGGTCGGCCCGGGTCAGGACCATATTGCCATTGCAGTGCCGGGGGCGAGGGGCTGCTTGCTCTTAGGCAGCAGTGCTTGGAGTCGGGCTCCACTCTCTGACATTGTCAGCCGCCGTGTCTGTGTTCTCGCGGCAACTGAGGGTCGAGGGAGACCCTCTCTTCCGACGGTTCCTTCATTTTGTTACATCAGCCCCTGGGGGTCTCGACCCATCCCGCGGGGTTGGTTTTCCACGTTCAGACATTGTCCAACGATCCAATGGCCGGGAAGCGACCGTAAGACGCCGAAGACGTTCAGAAATTTACCGTTACTAGTGTTTGCGTCGCCCAGAGCTGAGGGGAGGACTTGAAGAAGGCAAGGGCCATCCGATGATTGAGTTTTAGCTGATGTTGAATGCGAGTATTTGGCTGTTCTTTGGCCGCCTGGTATACAGTGTGGGCAAGCGGCTACCGTGTCAAGGACAAGGGGCATTGCCCCAACGTCCGCTACCGCTGGCTGCGCGGTCCGGTCATCAAGCCCTGCTTCTTCCATCCGCACAAGATGTCGCAGGTCTCCTCATCGTCCTCTATCTCCTGCTCATCCCCATTCCTTGTTCTCATCGCTCAGATCCTTTTATAATCCTTCAGCAATTATATACAGTATATAACGGCTGGCTTTATTCCAGACCCATCCGCGCAAGGTGTGGCAGGCCTCTTCCTCGTCCTCTCTCTCTCTATATATATATATATCCTGCTCATCCTCATTTTTCGTTCTTGTCGTCCAGATCCTGCAAGAACCCTTCAGCAACGAATCTTAAGTACACGACTCTTGGCCTCACTCCAGACCCCCATCCGCACAAGATGCAGCAGGCCTCCTCTCCGTCCGCCATATCCTGCTCATCCTCATTCCTCATTGCCGTCGTCCAGGTCCTGTTAGGACGCTTCAACAATTCAAATGCATGTTATGACGCTTGACCTCATTCCAGACCCATCCGTACAAGATGTAGCAGGCCTTCCCCTCGTCCCCCATCTCCTGCTTATCCTTATTCCTCGCCCTCATACTCGAGTTCCTCCATCGTGCTATTGGTTTAATCCTCGTTTAATCCTCGACTTCGCTCAGGACCAGGCCACGTCTGGCCCCAGGCAATTCCCTAACGAAGAGTGCCGCGTGGGCCATGTTGAGCTCTCCATCAAGCCCAACCAAAACAAGAATGCTCGGCAAACGCTTGCGCACATAAGGTGTTCCAGCAAGGGCCTTGCCCTCCAGGATCGAAGGAGCTGTCATCCCTTTCTCCGTGGAAGGCGGCGGACCGTCGGCGGAAACCCGCGGAAGTAAATCGAGGATGCCTCTGCTGGATTCCGCCAGCGGAAGTCCGGCGGAAGCCAGCGGAAGTAAACATCGGCCTCCCAATAGTTGGCAGCCGTGTGGGGTTGAGGATTTCTGGAACCCGCCACGTGCCAACATTATTGACAAAAGATACTTGGTTTCTGCATGCCACGTAAACTCTATCAGACATTGTTTGGTCTGCAGGATAAGCCGTATGCCAGCTTTTTGTGCGTGCGCGCATTCGTTTCTGTCATAAGGATCCATCGGTTTCTGACAATCAAAACGGGCGCCCCAGCGACTCCAAATGCCGCCAGCCCAGACCAGCCCAGACCAGCCCAGCCCAGACCAGCCCAGACCAGCCCAGCCCAGACCAGCCAGCCAGCCCAGACCAGCCCAAATCATCCCAAACCCGCCACTCTGCAAATCAGCCAACCAGCAAACCCGCCCACACGCGCCGCCTGCCCTCCGTCACTGCTGAGGGGGGAGGGGAAGGCGGCTCCTACCAGGCAAACTGGAAGGACAGTGCTATCGCCGTGCCTGGCGGGGCGGCCTGGATAGGACACATCGCAGAGCAACTCGAAGCACTGCCCCCACCTCCGTGTCTTCAGGGACGGTCCCAAGGGCAATGCGATCGTTACTTTTTCAAATTTGTTGGCGTCCGCTCTCCAGACGGAGAGGGTGACAGACCCAGGGAGGAGACGAAGCGGGTCTTCGAGAGGAGACGGATGAGACTCTACGACGTACCACTTTGATGATTCGACCAGGCCCGTTGCTACCCCCGCGAGGGGCCTCACATTGCATCTTCCAACGCTTGCGTCACATTGTTTTCCATGGAAAACTTACTCGACGTTGGACTCCTCCGTGCCATCCTGATGAGATCGCACCGCGCAGGGCACTCGCGCTCCCCTCACATGATACAACCAGCATTTGTTGCATCGGCTCACGCGTTGCCAGGCCCCGTGCCCCACTTCAGCCGAGGCTTCGGGCATGAATGAAGAGCTTCATGCTCCGAGCGGCTACGAAATGGTAATCGTGTATGACTGGGTGGGTGCGCTGGTCTTGCGCAGCATCTCGGCGTTCAGTTGTCCGCGCTATACCCCGCCCCATGCTTAACATGAAGTGGGACATCTTACCTCTCAAGACATGAAAGAGTTCTGGGTGGCTTACGAATCGTTTTATTCTCCTTTCACTCGCATATATACTCTCGCCTTGTTATTTGTTTAAAAGAAGTTTCTCCGCATCCAGGGTGTGCCGACGGGGTTCTTTTCGCCATCGCTCGCTTGCGCGCGCTTAAACCACATAGGCGCCGAGTCACCGCCCGGACGCAGAGCGGCAGGCGACCGATGTAGAAAAGTGTACGTACGTGATCGTGCAGGCTTGCAGGGGCTGGGCCCCGATGGGATCGCAGGCGGGGGGGGGGCGGCCGGGTCGCCCTGGGCGCGGGCATCCGTCGCGGTCCACATCGCGACACCGCAACACAACGCATAGCATTCTGAAGCGTGTCTCGGGTGGCGTACTTCGAGATACTCACGGCACGTATCCTCTGCGCGTTTTGGTTCGGTTGGATTTGTTGGGTGCCGATCTGATTGCGTTGTACAGTTCCACCGTAACATAATATAAATTATATCCGCATGGTGGTATCGTAACGTTGGTCCAGTCGACGTGGTACTATGCCATTGTATTCAATGGCAAGTTCCGCTACGCAGCGATCTGGCAGTCATTTGTATCCCCTGCTATACATGGTCACGCTTGGTTGCGACAAGCATGACGATTTACCGCGATTGCCATGATAAGCAATGCGTCGATGCGCACTCTCAGCGTGTGCGATGCGGCCACATTCGGTGTGCAATCCAATATGGTGTGATGTGATCTGATGTGGTACGTGATGCTATTACCTGCCATGCTGAGACCGCTTCTCCTCTGACTCGCTCCTCCTTCCCTTCCTTCACCAGTCATGTTGTCTCGTCCTCCCTCTGTTTCATACCCTGCGCGTTTCTGCAACGGCATGCATGGCTGTCCAGGCTCTGATTAACATGTGTTGCTTTGTCGTCTTACACCTTCCCCACCGCCTCGCAAATAAGAGTACATGGGCGAGGTAGTCATGCAATCAACTGTTAGGAACCACGCGTTCCCTATTCCGAAAAGATCACCTGGGCTTCTGGGTAAGCCTCCCATCGCGTCGACCATCAGGTCCGGCATCATTCCTTCGTCTGCCTGGCCCAGCGTCTTCTCCTCAGCCCCGGCGAAGTGTCAAATACATGTTTGCAGATTTGCGCGGCAGAGGCGGAAGCATTGTTCGGTGTCTTGTCGACCTTCGCGAGGAATGTTGCCCAGACCTCTTTGCGTCAAGCTGCGTTTCTTCTTTCTTGAAGCAGCTGACACGTATGCAAATACAGGAAACGCATCAGAAGGTACCCCACATCATTTTCTTATCCCCCGGCTGGCCCCAGAGGTCCACAGAGGCCCTTGAGCACCTTAAGCCGCCCCTCCAAAGATCGATGACGATTGCGCCCCAAAAGTTATTGCACCAAGATTTCTTATCGTACGGGCGTGCTGTGTGGTGAACCCAGGTCCAGGACGTGGCCAAGACGTACCAGAGTTACTGCTCGAAGGAGTGCTTCCTTCGAGGTTGGCACAACCTGCCCCAGCACCTGTGGGGCCCGAGGGCCGACGAGGAGCGCGCTGCCCCTGACCCTCCTGCGGATGGCTGTTGGTTTCCGTCGTGCTCGTTTTGCTCATCTCCACTGATGTCCTCCCCTCCCCCTGTAGTCGCGACGGATTGCTTTTGTTGGCCAATTTTCGTCGAGAGGCTTCGGCACGCCCCCAGGACTTTCAACTGACGGCTTCAGGATGAAAAGTCGGCTTTTCGGAAAGATGTCATGCCTCAGAGGAGCCACGTGTTGAAACATTCACGGCGTCGGGTATTCGTGTTTTCTCTTGTCTGTCCTAATCATAATCATCCCTCCTGCTGCTGTTCATAATGCTTCTGCTCGCTCCAGATCCTGTAGAGCTCTGTCCTGCCTTGATCAAACTCCCGCTCGCCCCTCCGACCACCCGACATCTGTAACTTTTACTCCTTTTTCCTCCTCCTCCTCCTCCTCTTCTTCCTCCTCCTCCTCCTCCTCCCCCTCCTCTTCCTGCTCAAACGGTAGTCCTGCCTATCGCACTGTTCCTTTGCTTGTGTCATTGATGTCTTGCCTCCGCCGCCGTTTGCAGGAAGCTTCCTCCCGCGCCCGCTGTTCATCGCTCGTAGACAATGCTTACATTCCGCTGTTCATTCCGCTTGCGGGAAGCATCCTTCTCCGCACGCATATTTCTTTAATTGGGTGGGGCAGCTCACGCTCCATTGCCACGGCCGCCATTTTCTTCCGCGCCTCGATGGCCATGGCGCTACCCTTCCGCCGCTATCTATGCCGCTTTTCATCCAGCTGCCCACCCTGCGGTGGTTCGCCGACCAGCTGCGTACCGAGCAAATCGAGGACTGGCTCATGTGCGACATTCGGAACACGCGGGCGACCCCATGATCAAAGGCTAGCAGTGAAGAGGCGACTCGTGTGATTGTGTCACAAGGTCGACCACCGTGGCTCCGGCTCTTGGGCAGCCTAATTCCGCTAATTGGGATAGTTCGACCTCCCCCGCAGCCGCAGGATCGCCAAGCGTTGCGGGCCCACGGTCAAGGCGAGGAAGTCGAGCACTCTTGCAAGTGCCGCTCCAGCTGGCTATGTCAGCTGAGCGCCCGCGCGGTTTTTCTTTGGCTCCATCAAAAGTCTTGAGCGCGGTCAGCAGAGCGCTCATCGCTGGAGTTTTAATCGCGGGTGCGGTCAGTAAATCATTCACGCAACGCGCGGCGGACTTGTTTGAGCACCGGGCTCGGACGGTAGTCCTGCGTATCGCACCACTTCCTTGCATGTGTCATAGCTGTCCTGCTCTCGCCGCCACGTGCAGGAAGCTTTCATCCGCGCCCGCTGTTCATCGCTTTGAGACGCGTTTGACATTCCGCTGTCCATTTCGCTTGCGGAAAGCGTTTTACGCTCCTCACACCTATTTTCTCCTGTATCGTCTTCGTCTTATTCCTACTCCTCCTCCTTCCTGTCATTCTGTTCCCTTTACCCTCGATGTTTCGTGCTGGTGCTGACCCTCCATCGCCTTCTCTGTTCCTTCTCCTCTCTTGCGTTTTGCTTGCTTGTAGTGAGGCTGTTCTTCATCCAATTTTGCATTTACACTCGAGAAGGTGTTCCCCCGACGTGAATGGTAGAGCGGATGTTGGCGAGGTGGAGAAAGGCCCGTGGTTTCCCATGCCTCCTCCTCCTTCGTCTCCTCACCCATTTTTTATTCGTCCCTGCTTCTTCCCTCGCCCTTCCCCCAAATTACTCCTCCCCGTTCTCCTCGCCCTTTTGGTTTTCCTTAATCCTCGCCGAATCCCTCCCCGCATTCTCGGTCGCCCTCCCTTCTAATTTGGGTTTCTTGGAGGCCTCTTGGAGGTTATGGGGCCTCCTGGCCGCCTCCTTGGGGTTATTGGGGTCGTTTGGGGCTGCTTCGGGGCCCTCTTGATTTTTTTGGAGGGTGACGTATATCGTGTTTCTCATGGGACCCACTTGAGCCGTATTGAAGGCCTTTTGGGCCATCTTGGGGTCTTCTTGAGATTCTCTTGGGCTCTGAGATCATCTTGGGCCGTCTTGTAACCATCTCTGGCCCATGTCAGGTCGTCTGGGACTGTTGGATGCCCGAAAATGCGAAGACGCGAACAGAAATAAAGCCATGACTTTTGCAAAACTGAGGCAGGACTGGTAAGAGAAGAGACAAACAACATAAAACCACATGAAGAACAAATCTGTTGGTTCGAGCGGTCCCCACCAGAGAACACGGGGCGAGACCGGGATGGCTGGTACCCTTGGGGCCTGCCGGCCGCGGCATGCAGTCGTCATTCGTCGACGACGCGAGGCGGGATACCCAGGGAGCACTGGCACCATTCGGCCTGGCAGCCGCGGTACGCAGGGTGTGCGAGGCGGATCGGAAGCCCTTCATCTAGCAACCCCACCTTGTCTGGCGGGGAGCAAGAACAGCAGTCAAGCAGGATCCTTCACAGCGGGATCCCCCAGAAGGGGCCAGCGGATCATTCCGGGCAGGTGTTGTTCGACGCGAGTGCCCCAGCGGCCATCGACTCGGAAAAAAAAGGAGACGTCGGAGGTGCGGGTCACTCCTCCCTCCCGTATCCCTCCTTCGCTGGAGGTTCTAGCTCGCCCAGCGGCTCTTTATCCAACATGATAAGTAGTCGAATAGTGCTACGCCACGCTGTTCCTCTTGATGCCAACGTATTCACCATTTTAACAGCATGTCTCGAGATGTCATACGTGAATGGGTTGGCCGTCCACCATGTCCATAGATCAGCCACCTTTGAGGCTGTGCAAGCCGCCAGTATCCTCGCTGGAGGTCCGTATCCTCCCCCTTTCTCGTGCAGCCCTTCTCAACCATGGTCGGGTTGGACGAAATGGTGGCATATGATACGTAGGGATGGGCGTCGCCGTCGTGATCGTGGTGCGTGCTGCTCTGCTCGAGGCACGTTTCCCTTCTGTTACGTTGCGTCTTCGGTGGGGCAGCGTCCGTCCTGAAAACTGATGTTTGTCCTTGTGCCCGACGCGCGTTTTTCTTTTGTGGAGTCGACGCGAATGTTGCGCAGATTCGACGCGCATTCGACACGAATTCGGGCGGATTCAACGAGTCCGACATGGATTCGACGGGCGGCTACTCCACGATAGCGCCCACATCAGGGATAGCGTGCACCGAAGAAGCCCTGGCAGCGGGACAGCGTGCACAGAAGGGCCCCTCGCGGAGGCATCGCCTCACAGGGAAACAGCGTGCCCTTCGGAGCTCGATGTTGCACGCTGGCTATCTTTCCCGCGCCACCCGTGTGCCGTGGCCAGCACCACCTCGTCCTTGCTCGCTCGCCCCGGCCTCCTGACTCCATCCGCCCTCCGGACTCCCTCCCCTCCCCTACGAGTCGCGGCGAGGACACACCAACGGGCGCCTGCCGGCATCCTGACCGACTGAAGGCACACTTGGGGGACGCTGTCGTCAACGTTTCGGGGGGACGCGCGGATTTCGGCCAGATCTGGGGGCCCGCAGGGGCTCCAGTCCCTCGTGTCCCCGCCCTCTCCTTTGCGAACACCGCCGCGTTCGAAGATGTCGGCCCCTGCGCGCGTATATGTATATATTTACATAACTAGTTATAGGATTACACACACCTATATATATACATATATATATATATATAGATATATATATATATACAAGACTGCATTGGCGCTGCGCGCCATGCACCTTGGCCCTTTGAGTTCTGCACGCAATCGGAATGCGTGCGTGCGAACATGCGCGCATGCATGTATACACGCGCACGTGCATGCACGTTCCGTATAAATGCCTAGGTGTATGCAATATACTTTCATTGGCGTATGTGTATACAGCGTATAAATGTACATATAAAGTTATGTGTGTAAGGGTATGAACATGCATATGCAACTCGTACGGGGCATCCTCGGGCATCTTCGCTGCATGCCACGAGACCCTCAACGACTGGGTCACAATATGAAATGTCATGGGAGCAAAATCAATGAATGCTGGCATTCGGAAACATCGTGGGGGTGTTTTCGGGGCCCTTGTGGGCCGTTTTGGCGCCTTCATGGGCCGTCCTAGGGCCTTCTTGGGCCGTCTTGGGGAGCTTGGGCCCGCTGGAGCCCCCTTTGGACCCATCTTGGGCACTTCCGGGGACCTCCCATGGCCCTTTTGGGTCTGTGCTGGAAGCCCTTGGGGGGCCTCTTGGTTCCATTATGGGCTGTCTTGGGGCTCTCGTGGGCGATCGTGGGGCCCGGCTCGGGCGTCTTGAAGCTTTCTAGGGGGCCTTTTGGAGCGTCTTGAGGCGATCTCGGGGGCTTTGAAACCGTCTTGAAAGCTGATGAAATCCGAAAGGCGAATATGCTAAATTGTAAGTTTTACAAGGGAATGGGACGATTTTGTGTTTTTTGAAGGCCCCTTGGAAAGCTTTTTGGGGTGCCTTGGGGGTCTTTATGTTGGCATTCGGAAACATCGTGGGGGTGTTTTCGGGGCCCTCGTGGGCCGTTTTGGCGCCTTCATGGGCCGTCCTGGGGCCTTCTTGGGCCGTCTTGGGGAGCTTGGGCCCGCTGGAGCCCCCTTTGGACCCATCTTGGGCACTTCCGGGGACCTCCCATGGCCCTTTTGGGTCTGTGCTGGGAGCCCTTGGGGGGCCTCTTGGTTCCATTATGGGCTGTCTTGGGGCTCTCGTGGGCGATCGTGGGGCCCGGCTCGGGCGTCTTGAAGCTTTTTTGGGGGCCTTCTGGGGCGTCTGGAGGCGATCTCGGGGGCTTTGAAACCGTCTTGAAAGCTGATGAAATCCGAAAGGCGAAGATGCTAAGATTGTAAGTTTTACGAGGGGAATGGGACGATGTTTGTGTTTTGAAGGCCCCTTGGAAAGCTTTTTGGGGTGCCTTGGGGGTCTTTATGTTGGCATTCGGAAACATCGTGGGGGTGTTTTCGGGGCCCTCGTGGGCCGTTTTGGCGCCTTCATGGGCCGTCCTGGGCCTTCTTGGGCCTTCTTGGGGAGCTTAGGCCCGCTGGAGCCCCCTTTGGACCCATCGTGGGCACTCCTGGGGACCTCCCATGGCCCTTTTGGGTCTATGCTGGGAGCCCTTGGGGGGCCTCTTGGTTCCATTATGGGCTGTCTTGGGGCTCTCGTGGGCGATCGTTGGGCCGGGCTCGGGCGTCTTGAAGCTTTCTAGGGGGCCTTTTGGAGCGTCTTGAGGCGATCTCGGGGGCTTTGAAACCGTCTTGAAAGCTGATGAAATCCGAAAGGCGAATATGCTAAAATTGGAAGTTCTACGAAGGGAATGGGACGATTTTTGTGCTTTGAAGGCCCCTTGGAAAGCTTTTTGGGGTGCCTTGGGAGTCTTTTGGGCCGTCCTGACCTCTTGGAGCGCTCTTGTGCTGCCTGGGGCCTCCCTTGAGCCTTTCTGATGACCCCCTCGGATCGCTCTGGGTCTGCTGGCAAGGCGTTTGTGGAGACCCGGAAAGCCGGGTGACCTTTTCTAAGGACGTCCAAGGGAGCCCGAGAACCCCAGATCCCGGGGGTCAAGTTTTTTTTTGGGGGGGGGGGTGATGGTTTTTCCCCCCCGCCGGGCTTGTAAAAATATAAGAAGAGGAATACATAATTAAGACATTCGCTTCGCGCCATGCACTTTGGTCCTTGAAGTTTGGCATTCAGGCGGAAGGGCGCGAAGGCATAACAGGACAGTTTGCGATACATCCTTGTTCCTTTTGCCAACATCGCCGTTCTGATAATGCTATTCGTTATCCGTCCCTCATGCTCCCTCTTCCTCTTCCTCATTCACGCCCTGCCCTGCGGATTCTGCCCCATCCTCCTCAGCTCTTTTTGCATAGGCTCTTCCTTGGAGAGCCTTGTGGGAGCCTCACGAAAGTTTTTGGGCTTCCTACGGCCTGGTCTTCTAGGCGCCTTCTGGGGGCCTCCGGAGGCTTCCCCAGGCCACCTTGCTTCCAACCGCAGTCTCACTTTACGACCGGGTCGCGCTTCGGGTGGCTTCTTGGGGACATCTTGGGCCGTCATGAGGCTTTCTTCGGGCCATCTTGGCGG
Source organism: Prorocentrum cordatum (assembly GCA_963575745.1). Lineage (NCBI taxonomy): Eukaryota > Dinophyceae > Prorocentrales > Prorocentraceae > Prorocentrum > Prorocentrum cordatum. The sequence continues at coordinate 473,173 of CAUYUJ010022559.1, forward strand.
CTTGTTGAGCCGTCTTGAGGCGCACTTGGACTCTTTCGGGTAGTTTTGGATTGATTTTCAAACTTCTGGGCGGTCTCGGACGCCCAGAAAACCGAAGTTCAGAACATTCCCCAAATCATACAAGCAAAGCGTGGAAATACATGTTTTTCTGCCTTTCGAAGGCCTCTTGGGGGTCTTCTTTGGGTCGACTTCGGGCGTCTGGTGGGTGTCTGGGGCCTTTTGGGGTCTCTCGAGGGCCCGTTTGGCCGCCCTCCTCACAGAATCGGGCCCGCTGCCTAATCCCAACAGGGGCCTCCAGGAGCTCCGGAACGCTCGGGGGACCTTCTGCAGGGGCGCCCAGGGGCCCCCCCCCTGGGCCACAGATCGACTAGACGTAAGTGTGACCTTTCGCTGGAGTGACCTTTGGTGCGGGCCCAATGGGGCCCCCCGACCGCCGAAAACGAGGCAGTAGCAGCGGCTTGCGCGCTTGCTTTTGGCCCCCCCGCGGCCCCCCAAAAGCCGCGCACCAAAGGTCACTCTCACCCAGGGTCACTCCTGCGTGTAGCCGAACGGATCTTGGAGGGTCCGTTTTTTTTGGGGGGGGGGCCGAAATCCCCGGCTTCAAAGCATAGAGCAGGGAATGTTCACATCAATACAACTTCACGCGCGGCGCCGGGATCCGACCCCTGCTTTGAAGGTCAGTTTTCCTAGCGGATCGTTTCTAATCATGAGGCCCGCCCGCGATCTCCGGAGGTCGACGTAGAGGGATTGGTCCTCTTCGGGCCTCCGCACGGCTGGGTCGCCGCTTTGCTCCGCCAAGAGCGCAGTGTACAAAACAATTCTGCGCGCGGCAGAAAACATAGAAAACATGAAACATAAAAAATAAAAACAAATAAAAAACATAGAAAACTAACAACAAAAACAATTCTGCGCGCGGCGAGGAGACATCGGAGGAGCCCATTGCCGAGTGGACGGTCGTGGCGACGACTAGGAGCTACTGCCCCAGCCACCAGGACATAGACCGGCCGCTGCGGCTGGACATCTCCCCGATCCTGAAGGACGGGACGGACTCGAGATTAGGGAGCATGTCAATCACGACGGGCACCGTGATCCCGACGCCGAAGGAGGCGCGGACGCGGCGCATGATTAGCAACGGGGGCACGTTCAATGCCGAGTGGCTTAGCAAGCAGTTCAAGGTGATGAACTGGAACGTGCTCGCGGACCTCTACGCCACGGAGTCCGTCTACCCTTATTGTGAGAAGTGGGCTCTGTCGTGGACCTGGCGGAAGCACCTGATCCTGAAGGAGCTGAAGTCGATGACCGCCGACATCATCACACTGCAGGAGGTGCAGAAGGATGCATTCGATGACTGGTTCAAGCCACAGCTGGCAGAGGCAGGGTACGAGGGCATCTACCAGCAGAAGAAGAGAGATCCGATCTTCCACCGGGGCAAGTACACCGCGGAGGGCTGCGCCACGTTCTACAAGACGACTCGCTTCAAGAGGGTCGACAAGCAGGTGATCGATTACGACAAGCTCTCCGCGAGCGAGGCGCTCCGTATAGTGTTCTCGCTTGCCCTCGCCATTGCCTCTTGGTCGTGGGTGCGCGCAGTCTCCCCTCCCCCTCCTCAGCCCTAGACGTCCGAGCAACTGTCTTGTCCCACGTCGCCGTTTGTTTGCCAAGGCTTCCGCCTCAGGATCAACCTTCGGTGCCTGGGACAGGGAAACATCGATCCCGGGCCGGGAGGCCTGGCTTGGATTGAAAGACGCACGCTATCGCATGTCTGGGACCTCTTATTGCTCTCCCGTCTTCTTTGCTGCCTCGTCTTATTCTGGCTTCTCCTCTTGCTCCTCCAACTTTTCCTCTGTTTCGTTTCTTCCCTGTCACGCCACAATCCTCTCTGTTCCTCCTGATCCCCCTTCTCGGAGGAAGGAGACGCGACACCACGACCACCATGGGGGGGCACCGTCGGCAAGGTGGTCCTCAGCGCTTCCCCGAGCTGGAGACTGGAGATGTCTCCTCGAGCGGGGCATGGGCACACGCCACCCAGAGGCCTTTCCTGGGTGCCCTCAAGGCGTGGGCTTAATTTTTTCGGAGCTCCGCGCGGATTTTCGGATCGGCGCTGCACCCCCCCGTCCCGGCGAGCGACGCGCGCCGCCAGGAGGGCCCAGCGCCGCTCCATTCAATCCGCGCAGAGTTGTAGAAGTTTACGTTAATGCCGCCAGTTGTACTTCGATCCTGGCAGCGGAGGTGGTGTGGCTTGTCCTCGTTACCGCTTCCCCTCCTCCACGCACCCAGATGTCCGGCGTTGCGGTCTTTTCAAAACGTGGCCCCTCAGAAGTATGGATCCCTTCCCCAGGACCGGCTTTTCATCCTGAGTAGTTGTTTGACGGTCCCGCGGTCCAGTGAGGCCCCCCCCCCAGAGACCGAAACCAAGCAAAAGTTGTTCGATTGTTTTTGTTGTTTCAGCGCGAGGGTGGCAGGGTTCTTTGTTCCCATTGTTTCTTTGTTGCTGTTTCCCTTCCTCCACTCCTGTCCTTCTGCGAGCAGAGGTCGGCATGCTGGAGGCCAACCCGCAGCAGGTGGACAAGTGCCTCCAGCGGTTCTGCAAGGGCAACATCGCCCTCGCGGTCATCCTCGAGGACTTGCACATCAAGACCACGCACAGCAGCCAGGTTCTTGTAGATGCCTTATTCCCAGACCCCCTCGCGTCGTGAACGAAACTCACGACTGGAAGATTGTTGATCATGTTCGGCCTTTGGGGGCCGTCGCTGGGCTCCAGAACCGTCGAGTTAAAACGCCGGTCCCAGGGAATGGGTCGAGACATCAAGGGGCCCATGCTGGCGAAGATCACAACGTCAGATGTTTGGCTTGTTTGGGGGAAGGATGGTGTCCCCCTCCCCCATCTGCCCTCCTCCCCTCCGGAACCTTCGCGGGGCGGGGGGGGGAGGACTCGTCGCCAAGGCTGGCCCCGGCCCCAAGACCCGGTCAGAACGCGCTCCAGGAGAGGTCTTGGGGCTGATTTTGAGGACGAGGAGGGGGAGCAGGGGAACCCAGTGTAAACCCAAGACCCATCAACGATGTTGCAATAAACCCTCCCTCCAAGTTCCCTCTTCACAGGTCGCTACAAGGATCCATGTTCATTGAGGGAAGTGCCCCGTTGGAAAACAACCGTCTGAAAATCCTGAGCCGTGCCAGGACACCATCCCTGATACTTCAACGCAGCGAATTCACGTTACTGTTGTGTCCGGACGATCCACCACCCGGCCAGAACACCATTCTTGGGACCTCAACACCACGAAACAACGTGTCCGTTGCGCCCTGGGAGTCTTGCATCGTGCCGAACACCATGTCTGCGACGTCACATGCTCGAACAAACAAATGCGCGCGGCGCTAAGGCGAGAGCCACATGTTGAACAGGTATCGACCTCCGCCTGTGAAGCTCTTGCAAACTTTTTATACGAATGTGCGAGGCGCTCAGGCGAAAGCCACATTTTGAAAACGATCCCCCCCCCATCCGTGAAATCCTTGCAGACTTTTAAGACGAATCCGCGCGGCTCGAAGGCTAGAGCCACATTCTGAAAGCGACCTGCCCTCCATCCGCGAAATTGCTGCACCTCTGAGGAAGTCTCACATGAAACGCCCGGCCCGCCCTACCCACACGTCTCGGATCGCGACATGGAGCAATTATTCATAAGGAGAAGGGAGGGAGGAGGAGCAGGAGGAGGAAGAGGAGGAGGATGTTTCAGCTCCCCTCCTCCTAATACTCCTCTTACTCCTCCTCCCCCTCCTCCTCTTCCTCCTCTTTTTCCTCCGTCCTTCCCCCTGTCACCCTCGCCGCCCGCAGGTGCCCGGCCCCAGCGGGGGGCACGTGCTCTGCGTGGTGAACACGCACATCCTGTGCGACCCTGGGTCCGCCGACGTGAAGCTGTGGCAGGCTTCCCGCGAGGGAGAAATGTCGGGTCGGACGAAAGTCGCGGGAGCGAGAACATGGGTTCAGGCGCGTGGATTAGCGCCTTTAGGCCTCCCATGCGAGGTCGGAGTAGACGGGATCGGAGGATGGCGCCGCATCGCCGACGCGTCGCCGATACGGCTCGATGTGGAGCCAGGTTCTCTCCGCACCGACGTCACCGAAGCATCGCCGACGTCACCGATGCATCGGCGATGCATCGGCTTTGTGGCGCGATCCTCCGACCCCGTCTAGTCGGACCCCATCTTGGAGGCTTCTAGATTATCGACGGGGCTCGATTCCCCACAGAATCGGCGCGCTCCGTCGCGGAATCGGGCGGCACTGGCGTCATGTAGCTGGTCGTGTCCTTCCCGATCCGCGGATCTGGCGCCCACGGACCCAAGAGTCATCTCAGCGTGTGCCCGAGGGCACAGACCCCAACGTCATTATTGCTCATGACGTGGACCCCTGGAGGACCCGAGCTATTCCATCCTGAGTCGTGTCTTGACGGTCCTGGGGGCCAGTGAGGTCCCCCCCGAGCCCGACAACTGGCAAAAACCTACCACCTCTTTTTTTCACATCGCGAGGGGGTCTGGAAAAGGAGGGGTCGGAAAAGGGGGGTCTGCGAAGTCTGATGCGTGCAGTTGGCTTGGGGCCCCGCCGCCAGGCGCTTCCCTTCGACAGACTCCTCGGCGCCCCTGGCGCGCCGAGAGGCGCCTGGAAGACTAGCTGCATGCAGCTGAGTCGCCGACCCTTTCCTTTTGCCATTTCCTTCTTTTCGCCCGCCCCGATTCGGAGGAAGAAGTGCCCGTCAGGCCGTTGATCGAACAAAGTTGTTCGAGGAGGACAGTTGTTCGATTCGGAGGAGGATCGTTGTTCGAAGTGTCCGCTGATCATGGAGGGTCTCGGTTTCCTTGCTACTGCTGGAGCCTTGGGCCCCGGGATGCTTGCCAGCAGCCGGTCGTTGTCGAACGACCCCGGGGACGGGGTCCCGAGTGTTGCCCCAGGGCGGCTGCCCGAGGCACGGGCCATGACCCGTCGACCATCCGCACGGAGAAGCCCTTTTCCTCTGGGCATCGCGAGAAATCACGACGGGCCTTCTCTCCCTCGCTCTCGGGCCCCAGTGCTCTCGTAGTCGGTCAAGTCCGACGAGGCCGAGAGCCCTGTTCGCGATTGACGCTCGAGGGCGTCGTGCGAAGACGTGCCAGGGCAGGCATGAGGCAGGGAGGGAGGAAGGACGCGGAGGAGGAAGCAGAGGGGGGGGGGGGCGGGATACACCAGGACACCAGGGCAGACTGGTCATCGCGAAGCCCTGGCCGATCGGGGGTCTTTTTCGCGGCGCCCCGTCGATCCCCGGGCCGAAGCTCCGTCGCCCGCTGCCGGCCGCAGCGAAGGGCACCCTCTGCGCCCCATCTCGTCGTCGGAGCCCCCTCGGCCGCCGAGCGCGCCCTGGGCTCGAGCTCCCCCCCGGGCCGGCGGCCGCACCCGCGAGGGCGGCGCCGCCCCGCCGGGAAGCCGCGGCCCCGCCCACTCGGCGGCCGAGCGGGCTCGGTTTTGCCGCCCGCGCCGCGTGCCCCGGGGTGGCGGCCCGCCTGCCCGGCCCACCGGCACGGGGGGGGGTGACGGGCGTGCGAAGCTCCTGAAGACGGGGCGGGGGGGTCCCAGCGCCGATCCGAGAAGTCCGCGCGGACCTCCGAGTTTTTACGTTTGTGCCACTTGTTGTTCCCCTAGGGGTGGGCACGAGTGGGCATCGTCAAGATCAGAAGAGGCATCGTGGCCTCCTCACTGACCGTTTGCATCGGCACGCGTCTCCTGCGTGCGCGGCGTGTGCTCCCCGCGTGTCGTGGCGTGGCAAGAATCGCCACGTGAGTTTGAGTTCGCTGCTTTCGGCCCTGGTGGCCCTTGCAGGGGGGCGAGGGGCCGTCAGAGAACGGCCTGGGATGAACAGCTGGTTCTGGGCCAGGGTTTTGTCGAAGTCCGTCTGCGCGAGGAGTGGAGAAGGAGGAGGAAGAGGAGGAGGAGGAGGAGGAGGAGGAGGAAGAGGATGAGGATGAGGAGGAGGAGGAGGAGGAGGAGGAGGAGGAGGAGGAGGAGGAGAAGAAGGAGAAGAAGGGAAGAAGGAGGAGGAGGATGAGCAGCAGTACCAGCTGGGGCAGCACGGTGCGGAGGAGGGAAAGGAAAGAGTATGACTTAGGCCGGCACGTGGGCGGCAACACGCAGCGACGACGTCGACAACGACGACGGAGGACGAGCAAGAAGCGGAGGAGGAATGAGGACAACGCCGAGGTGAAGGAGGTGGACGACGACAACGAGGGCGACGACGCCGAGGTGGATGACGGGCGCAACCCCCCCTCTTCTGGTGCTGCCCCATGAGGCGCACCTGCTGCTGCAGACGCTGAAGGCCGGGCGGACCGACGCGTCCGCACAGAGCGCGAGCACCTTTGCGTGAGGAGGAGGAGGAGGAGGAGGAGGAGGAGGAGGAGGAGGAGGAGGAGGAGCAGGAGGAGGAGGAGGGAGGGAGGGCGGGAGGGAGGAGGGAGGGGGGAGGAGGGGGAGGGAGGGAGGGAGGAGGAGGAGGAGGAGGAGGAGGAGGGAGGAGGATGAGGAGGGAGGAGGGGGGAGGAGGAGGAGGAGGAGGAGGAGGAGGAGGAGGAGGAGGAGGAAAGGGAGGACTGAGGAGATTGGCGTAGGAGGAGGAGGAAGAGGCAGAGGGAGAGATGTTGGGGGAAGGAGACGACGGCGATGACGACGACGAGGGCGACGAGCAGAAAGAAGAGAAGGGGATGTCCTGGGACGAGAAGGAGGGCGACGGCGACGGTGAAGAGGATGAGAGGAGGGGAGGAGGAGGAGGCAAGAGGGGGAGATTGAGGTGGGAGTGGAGGAACCAGGGGTGCAGGTGGGGGCGGAGGGGGGGTGGAGGAGAAGGAGGAGCGGGCACGAGGCGTTGGAGGCACGATGGCGAGGACGACGACCATGATGCGGAGGAGGAGACGAGGCGCCAGGCGCCTCGCAGCAGTGGGGGTCCAGAGCTGCTGTCCGCCGATCTCGAAGTCGCGGGGGGCCGTATCAGGGCCCTACGACTTCTCTTGCCCCTCGACCCCTGCTGCAGGCCTCAAGTCCTCTGCATGCTTGCATCCCCGCCTCCAAAAGGAACTCCATAGACGCATCCTGCGGTTACAGTGACATGTTGATGAACGTGGCGTTGGGAGGAAGCACACGATTCCCGACTTCTGTGGACTTGCGTACCAGGGTCTCAGTCGAATCGCATCGATCTGCCACGATGTATCTGGCCTGATTCCCGCCGGTCCACTGGCGAGGATCAGCCAAGCCCTCAGGGAAGGGGGGCGAGCAGCCGCCCACTGGCCTCTGGGTGTGGACGGCGGGGGCCCTCTCGGCGTGGGGAGAGGAGCTGTCGGCCAGAGCTTAGGGGCCCAGGGGGAGACAAATACATCGGCGCTAATCTCATGATCTTCCGTATCTCAATGCTGTCTGGGTTTTCCTGTGCCTTTCCAGGTGCAGAATGTCACCGTGTGTTAACGAGCACCCATACGTTTCGGTGTTTTCGTTTCTGCTCGCCAGCGTGGACCCCAAACAGTGTGTTTCTAGCCACCTAGGTGGAGCAATCAATTTGGAGCAATACATGTGGTGCAATCTATGTGCTGCAGTATATGTGGTGTAATATACGTGGAGCAAAACATGTGGTGCAATCGATGTGATGCAATCTACGTGGCGCGATCTATGTGGAGCAATATATGTGTTGCACTTGAGTTGCAATATCGGTTGTGGAAGATACGTTGTGCAATATTTGATGCGCAGTCTATGTTGCGCATGCTAACCCACCCACCCACCCGCAACTTTGGTTTGCAAAGCCCATGCGGCGGCGATTGCGATGACTGCCCGGCGCTGGCTGCCGCATCGCCGCGGCCAGCGCCAGGCTCGCGCGCAGAGCGGCCAGCTAGCCTGACGCGCCCGACGCGACCGCGGTGGCGCTGACCGCTGGGGACTCCCCAGCACGTCTCGCAGGCCGCGCTGACGTGCGGGCACGTCTGTGCGAGTCGGTGACTCGGGCGGGCGCGGTATCGCGGCGACGTCGAAAACGGCAGACCGATGATGGTAGTAGCGATGGTGGTGACGATGATGCCAACGGCGCCGGCAGGGGCAACGACGGCGCCGATGCTGAGCACGGCGATGACGACGGTGGTGTCCTCGCGTCGGTGGCGGAGGTTGCGATGGGAATTTCGACGTGCGCGCGGCCGACGCCCGCGAGTGGTCCGTGTGCTGTCCACTGACAGGGATCGTGCCTCGCCCCCCCCCCCCAAGCACGCGCAAGGGATCGGTCTGCTCGGACCCCCGCCCTCTCTGGCGCCACGAGCAGCAGATCGGTGCGGCATCCCTTGCCGGGAAGTCGACATACGGTCAGGAGCGTTTTTTCGGGCAGGCTCGTTGGTGCTCAAAGGCTTCTTCGGCTCGGGATGCTTTCCAGCAGCTGCGCCTCGCCGAGAGCTTTAGGGGTGCGCGCATCGCCCGAAGCATGACCCGGAAGCCGCCAGGCGTCGAGGGTGGTGAGGACATGCGGTCGCGGGAACGCTTGCTTTGCGTATCGATCTGCTGGTTCTGGCCAACCACGTTTCGGCGCGACGACGCGCCGGCCATGCTTTCAATTCCCAGTCGTCAGCGTCCTGAGCCTTTCCCAGCCTCCCGCTTTGGGAGTGAAGCGACACGCCATCAGCTCGCAGGGCATAGCGTGTCGCCGGGGGTCGCAGCCGAGACACGCTAAGCAACAGTTCTTGACCGTATCCGAGACCCGCACCCGCGCAGCCGTTTCCCCTCGGAGTTTTTGAGCAGCGGCGCGTCCCAAAGGCCCCTCCTTGCGGGCGAGAGTTTTTGGGGGGACCCGCACCCGCTTGGCCAGGTTCCCGCACCCGCTCGGCAGGTCCCAAGCGTAGAGCCTCCCCCCCGGTCTTGTTCTGCGCTGTGGGGCCCCTCTCCGGCCCCAGGGCCGTCACAAAAAGGACCCGGGGCGAAGCACAGCCCTTGGGGATTGGGCAGAGAGCTCCCGCGGGGCCAGCGTCCCGGACCTGGGCCCGCTCTGGAGCGGGCAGCCTCGAGGGCAGCGCTTCGCTTTCGGTCTGGACCCAGGGCCCCCCCGGGGACTCAGGGCTCCTGCGCTCCGCGCTGCCCCCCGCGATGCTGGCGCCGCACTTCTTCGCAACAGGCGATTCTGCCTCGCTCCCGGTCCTGGGGCCCTCACGGATCGATCCGGCGCGAAACATCGGCGTCACCCCAACATTTTCATATTATGTGTGCGTCGCCCCCCCAGGGGCTACGCGCACACCGAGAAATGTTATAGTGTATGCGTCGTGGCGGGAGCGTTCTGGCCACACCGCTCGGAAAACGATATACCATAATATAGGTATACCATATGTTCGGGTCGGGCGCGTGCCTCCACGGATAACATATACTACAGCGCCGTTTTTTAATACATGCTCCGCGTGCGGATCATGTATTAAACATGCAGGGATTGACCATTAAAAACAAAGATGAGTTCATGCATAAAATTATTCATAAATTAATCATGTATTAAATCCAATGTTTTTGAAACATCCCGTGTATTAAAAACTGCCCTGTACTAGTATGTCTCTGCGAGTCCCAAAGCATGCCGCAGAAAGATGATTTTGTGTCTCTCCCGTGGCGTCGGCTCTCAGGGGGGTGGTCGGGGGTCGGAGCGCCGCCGGCGTCGAGGTCCAGCGCCCCCCTTCGCGCACGACGTGGGCTCGGCTACACTTTTTGATCTGCGGGGCGAGAGCGAACCTCTTCCGCTGGAGGCTAAGCGGGCCGCGCACAGCATTAATTTACAGAGGGGGGAAGGCAGAAGGAGGGGCCTCACGTCAAGGCCAAGAGAGGGCAAAGCCCCGGAATCAGGCGCTGGGCTCGGCTACACGTCAGAGTGACCTTTCGCCTGAGTGGCCTCTGGCGCGGGCCCACTCAATGGGCCCGCAGTCTGGGGTCCCCCGACCGCTGAATGCGAGCCGACTTGGCGAGCCGGCAGCAGCGGGCCGGAACTCGACGGGGGACCCCGGTCTGGGGTCCCAGGACCGCCGAATGCGAGCCGATAGCAGCGGCCAGCGCCTTTGGGTGTGGCCCCTGACCGTGCCCCCTCAGCACTGCGCACTGAAGGTAACTCTTGCCTAGGGCCACTCTCTCGGACGGGGCCAGGACGATGATGAGTCCGTTCCAGAGCGCTCCGGAACGCTCTGGGAAGGCCGCGGAGCCCGAGACATCCTCCAGATCCGCCGAATCTCAGAGATTGGCGATTTATCCGCACCCGATTTTTTTTCCTCGCCCTGGCTTCGTCTAGCAGTGGGAACCCATGCCAAGAAACACCCTGCTCGCCTCCAGGGTGTCCTGGGTTTCGTGGGTTTCGGTGGTTTTGCGACGGGAAGCGTGACGTCCCCCCGACCAAAAGTCAATGGGCGTCCTGGGGTCTCAGGGTTGGGTTTCTTGTGGCAGGTTTCTTGTGCTCGAGCTCCTACTGTGTGGCGGACATCGCGACGGACGGTTCTGGATTGTTTTCGGCCTCTGTGGGCCCCCCCCCCCCCGCCGGGCCCCGGCACCGTCAGAAACCGACTCGGGACGGCAAGTCGATCCCGGGGAAGGGGGCCCCACGCGCGTGAGAGCAGAGCACGACGTGGGCCAAGCAGGACAAGACACGACGTGTGGTGGACGGTGTCTTGCGGGCGAGCTCCTGCTGCACTCCTGCGCGTCGCCTGGTGGGCGCGGGGGATTCTGCGGCGGGGCTGCCCCGGGTGCGGCCGCGGCCGCACCGCCGGCGGCGCGGCGGTGGAGCCCCGCGGCCCGCGGGGGGGGGTCCCGCGGGCCTGCGGCGGGGGCGGCACACTCGGGCCGGCGGGGCTGCGCTTCGCCAGTTCGTCTCCATCCTCCTTCTCCTCCTCCTCCTCCTCCTCCTCCTCCTCATCCTTCCTCCTCCTCCTCCATCCTCCTCCTCCTCCTCCTCCTCCTCCTCCTCCTCCTCCTCCTCCTCCTCCTCCTCCTCCCCTCCCTCCTCCCCTTCCTCCTTCTTACCTCCTCCTCCTCCTC